>JAPCYS010001802.1:0-63015 GCA_028641055.1 Alopecurus myosuroides
CCTTTAGTTCCTCTGGGTTCATCCGGTAAGGTTTCTGAGCTATGGGTCCGGTTCTAGGGACTAACTCAATGATGAACTCGATATCCCTGTCAGGGGCATACCGAGCAGTTCCTCTAGAAAGACATCCGGATACTCACATACTACCGGAATATCTTCAAAGTGAGGGGTTGGATGCACTCTTATGACAATGAAATTTTGAGGTCGGCTTGACTGCCTTATACTTAACCTCTTCACCATCACCGCTAGTCAAGGATATGGTTTTTGTGGTGCAATCAATGACACCTTTGTACTTAGTCGTCCAATTCATATCAAGTGCAACCTCAATTCCTTGAGCGCCTAGTACCACCAGGTCAGCATGAAATGTTTTCCCATTGATCACGACAGGCACATTATTGCAAGAGTGGGTGGCTTTGGTAGTCTCTCCTGGTATTTGTACTAGCATGGGTTTTGTCATGGGGCTTACTTTTAAACCACTCTTCTTAACACAAGGTTTTGTGACAAATGAATGTGGTGCACCAGAATCAAACAGAACATGGACTGGTACGGAGTTGAAGGAAAACGTACCAATCACCATGCCTGGTGTCTTTTGAGCTTCTTCATCCGTGACACAGTTCAGATGTCCCTTCACGATATACCCAGGCTTCTTCTGAGATGGTCCATGAGGTATCTTGGCCGCATTAGGGAGAGCATGAGCAGGATTCTTGCTGGTACACTCATGAGAGAAATGCCCTCCTTTGCCAAATGAGAAACAAGTTCCAGAGGGCTTCGGCGCAGTTGGGGCAGCACGAGTGAAAGAATTCCCAGTATTTCCTCCTCTAGGTCACGACACATAAGGAGCATTTCCAGCTGTCTGAGGCTTCGGAGCAAATGGAAAACTAGGACGTGGAGCATAACCAGGAGTCGTATTAAATGGCGGCCTCGCGGGTGGAGTGCTACGAGCCCTACGAACACTAGGTCCTCCTTGCTGCATCATCTTCCTCTTGCGGTTGTCATAGGCTGACTGACGCTTGTGCTCCATTAGAATGGCAGCGTTGGCAAGCGACTCCAGGTCCTGGAATGGAATCACCACTAGAGTACATTGCAGCTCGTCGTGCAGTTTTCTTCCGTGTCCACATCATTGGGGGCATACATAGCCAGGGTAGTAAACTCCTCCCAGTATTTGGACACATTCATGCCACCTTGCCTGAGTTTCAGAAATTTATCTCGCATGATACCCATCACACCATAAGGAATATGATATTTGCGGAACTTGGGGATGAATTCCTCCCATGTAGTGACATGGTCAGCTGCCATAGTTGCACGGGTGGTTTCCCACCAAGTCCTTGCCAGTCCAGCGAGAAAATGTGAAGCATACAGGACTTTGTCTTTGTCTTCGCCTCCCGCGGGCCGCCAGGCGAGGGGATAGTCTAGTTGGGCCAAGACGATCTGCAGCCGCAGCCGCTGCTCGTGCAGCAGCAGCCGGGGGAGGAGGAGCCTGTCCTGACGGCCCCATATGGAGGAGGAGCAGTCGCGCAAACGGTGCAGTCTAGGGCGCCTCCTACCGCGCACGGTTCGCTGGCTCCGCCGACGCACATGTACCAGGCGTCGGACTACATCGTGCCTGCATAGGCGGCCACATATTTGCTCCAACTATACAAATATTTGTTCCATTTCACCACATATTTGCAAGTAGTTGTATGCTTTTGCTTTTCGACGTGTAAGTATTTGTACGGGGTGCTGATGCCTCGAAGAAGAAAAAAACCCCTCTCCCATGTACGTGATCAAGGAAAGTGTTTATCCAATTGTTTTTACGGTCCACATAGCGCCGAGGCCCACGGCCGTTGCAGTTTCATCGCGAGCAAAAGGAAAGAGCAGTGTGCCCACCGTCCGATCCTGTGAACCGGGTCTCCTGGAGGCCAGATCACCGGAGCAGCAAAGCCGTCGCGACGGTCCACCACTCCGCGTCTCCGCCCCGTCCCTTCTTTCAAATAACCGCCTTCCCTCCCTCCTCTTCGACACCCCTCCCCGCTCCCGCTTCTTCCATCGACCATCCCCATGGATCAAAACGACCGCGCGGTTCTTGATCCGTCCGAGGAGAGCATGGGTTTCGCCGGCGAGGCTTCCAGTGCCGAGGACAGCCAGCAGGAGCACGGCTTAGACACGGGCAATCCCGTCCACGCCGACGCGTCGGGAAGCATAGAGAGAGAGGACCGCGGGGCGTTCGCGAACTCTATCACCATCGCCACCCACTTCGGTAAGATTTCCGACCATTGGCATGCGTTCCGCACTTCCGCTGCGGCAACACTAGCACCATGGCATGGCTTTTCTCTTCTTGAATCTCGACGATTCTTATTTTTCACGCGTGTTCGCCAGAGTTCCAATCCGCCGCTGCGGACGCGACTCCGCCGCCCGCCTCCCTCGGAGCACGATCCAGAGGAAGGAAGCTCGTCGCGCCGACGAGATTCGTCGCCGCGGGGGCTGCCGAGGATCCTCTTCCTGGCGCGCCGGCGACAGGTGCCCGCGAGGGTGTCCCAGCGGTGGCGGTGGGCGATCAGGGAGACGCGCTGGTAGATGACAAGAAACTGAAACGGGCTTACTCCGGTAAGATTACCAAGTTCGAACCATTCAGTTCTTGGTCACGTTCTTCTGAACTCAGCAGTGTTATTTGGCTGGCAGCGCCCCGCGCCAAGTTCGCGATCGCGCACGCCTCGCCGCCAAACTCGTACCGCCGCCCGCCGTTCTGGCGCAGGAAGCAGTACTCCCCGAAGCGCTTCGTGGCCGCGACGCCCGGAGGCCATCCGCCTCCCCCTGCCAGCCATGGCTCCGCATTGCAGTCAATGTCAGTGTCAGGACCCCGCACGGCGACATCCGACGTGATGGATGGGTCGGCGTCCAACTCCTCCAAACGCTCACCTTCTCGAGGCAGGAGGCAGCCCCGCCCGGAGCACTTCATCCCTGAGGAGGCCGAAGCTACAGCCAGCGCCAAGGCTCGTCGGAGCGACGACGTCCTTGACAGGTTCCTCACTTCTGTTATCCACGGTACCCCTGCTTCTGACTCCAAGTGGTTGAGGAACGTCACGGCGGAGGACGCCGCCGTACGCAACCAGCGCGGCGGCCAGGGCTTCGGGATTAGAAAGGCGAGCCGCGACGCTGCCCGCGGGATACATGACGCGATCAGAAAGTGAACTCAAAGCGGTTGCACGTGCATGCGACGCTCTTCAGAGTTCAGATTGTCTCAGCTTGCAGTTTTCTGAATTCCGATTCTGTGCCTAAGTGTGTGGTGCTGTAATTATCTTTCTACCATTTCTTCCCTCTGGAATTATTTTTCGTTTTTATCTTTTATTATGGTAGATATGGACTCTTAGCTTTGAATAAGTGCATTTGTGTTGTTTCTACCTTGAACTGAAAATAATGGCACGGTGCTGTTGTGCAATCCTCCAACGGTCAAATGTATTGTGCAAGGAAATCGCAACAAACAAAAAACCATAAACGCGCACATGCGGTGCAAACAAACTATAGTAGTACTCCCTCGGATCCGATTAAAGTGTCGGAAGGAGACACTGTCGTACGTATGTTCGTAGGCACACAGTTTATTTGGATTGGAGGGAGTATAAAAAAAGAGCACTACCATGCAATTGCGGGTACACATCCAACCGTTTTTTTTAAAGAAGAACACACTAGCAGGAAACCGCTTTTCTATGGAAGTGTTTATGTGGCGCATCAAAGAACCATGCGCCACAAAAAATAAATTTTGTGACGCACGACAAAACATGGGCCAGAGAAATGACAAATTCTGTGACGCATAGGAGAACAGTTGCAATGCTACTGAATATATTTATAGATCTTTTTGTAGGTGTTGAGTTCAATTAAAGCAAAGGGTTGTACAAAAAAGGAACGTTAATTCTACTAAAAAATGGAAGTTCTCAAATGTAAATCCTTACAAAGTGCTTAATAGCAGCCAACATGAGACTAACAAGTCAACGCGAGGATCAGAAACACAGCCGATCGGCAGTTGCGCTAGGAAATCCGGGGAGCCCAACAAAAATAGTTTCGCCCGATGCTTCGTTTTTTTTGCCCGCGGCGTAAAATCGGAAATCTCCGGGCGCTAGGAACCACTGAATGGAACCGGAATATAGGTAGAACCATTGGTTAGATCAGCTAACGAACAGAGCCAGCTGATCCATGCAAACAATATCCAAATGGTATCAGCGGGATCTGAGTGTTTCGATGTCCCAACATTAGTATTTGTGCGCACATTTATGCTGGACTCTTGATGTTGAGCATCAGTTTGGTGTCTATCAACTTCAGGTTGATTTGCATTTACTGACATAGATTTTGATTTTCCTTGTTTCCGCGATGGCTTTAGAGAAGTCTTTTCCCTTGTAACCAGATTTCTACCCCTTTTATTTGCAATTGGGAGTTGAGTAGTTTTATTTGGTACCTCTACTCGTTCTGGTGCATTAACTGCAGGGATATAAGATTTAGTGACACCTTTGTGATCAGTAAATGCGTCTGGCAGGTTGTTTGCAATGTTTTGCAAATCTATTATTCTCTGAACTTCAGATTCAGATTCTCTAGTACGTGGGTCTAAGGACTGGATGCCTGTAAGATTCCAATCTATTTCCTGGCATTGTTTGTGGTTTGTTTCTCCCCCTAATGTCGGGAAATGGTCCTCATCAAAAATAGAATCAACGTACCGGGCTGTAAACAGGTTCCCTGTAAGGGGTTCTAAATATTTTATAATTGACGGAGATTTATATCCCACATAGATTGCTAGTTTTCTATGGGGGGCCATTGAGATATGTAACATCCCAAGTATGAAAAACACCATTAGAATGTTTGCTCCTTGTTAATTTATGTTTTGCATCATGTCATCATAAGCATTGCATTTGTTTTCATTTGTTTTTCCATTTGAATTTCAAACCAAAATTCAAATCCTTGTTTCATACTTGTGTTGTTACAATTTTTCAAATGAAACTTTCACATCCAACCAATTAATTGTTTTCAATAAACTTGAAGGTTCAAACTATTAACTTGCTTCTTTTCAATAAATCAAATTAATACCAATTTCACTCAAATTCATTTGAATTTTCAAACAGCAACAAAATTCAAATATTTGAAAAACAAACAATTGCACAGCTGGGCTTTTGTAATAATTAACATATAAAAATTATTCCCAAATTTTTCCAACCCCAAAAACCCTTCTATTTCTCTCCTTTTATTTTCTTTTCTTTTCTGCAAAAAAAAACAGAGAGAAAAATATAAAAAAAAAACGGGCTAGGGAAGGCAGACCAGGCCAGCCAGCTGGGCCAGCCCAGCCCACCTTCCACCCAAGCCAGAGCGCGTGGTCCGCTCCCTCTTCTTCTTTCTCCGTACGGCCAGCGTCAGCTGACGCCAGCACGCACACACACACCGCACCACCGCGCCCCCCACCTGCTCCCTCCTCACTTTCCCTCTCCTTATCTACTCCCCGAGGGCGCGTCCAAAACCCTAGCCCCTTTCCCTCTTCCTCCAGTCCGCCGCCACCCTTCTTTCTCTCTTCCGGCGTTTCGGGGGGGAAGAACAGCAGAGGAGCTCGCCGTCGACACGCCGCCATGGCTCATCTCCGGCCACGCTAGGGACACGTGCGCCACCACCAGGACCTCTACTACCTCTACGACCGCAGCGCCAAGCACGATCAGCAGCCACGACGCCGGAATTCCCATGTTCCCTCTCCGTCCGTTTCTGAACCTCACCGTCGACTCGTCGTCCCCGACCACGGCAGCCTCGACCAGCTACCCCAACCACCTCCCGGTGAGACACCCGGACATCCCATGCCTATCTCCAGCCTCCTCGCTTCCTGTTTCGCTAATGCACGTTCTGAAACCCCGGTAGCGTCCGCCACCGTGCCGCCATGGCCGTAGTCGAGCACGCTCCCGTGCGATTCCTGGCAGCCCAAGCACGCGCACACGCTCCACACCCCTCAGTACGCACACGCACACGTCCAACGCCGCCCAATCGTGGTCGCCTGTCGCCGCGGTTCAGACGAAAGACTGAACCTTTGGGTTCAGTTTCGTCAGATAAGCGAGCACGCTTCAGATCCACCTCAAAACCCCGCGTTCCCCTCCTCTGTCACGATTCGATCCGCACCGCAGTGGCCAGATCCAACGGTGCGCAGCGCTAGGGCGCGGGTTCGATCCCCCGCTGCGCGATTAAAACCAACCTTTTTGCGCGCTTTGCCACGCGTGCACGCAGGGCCCACCTGCCATTGGCAGTGGTGGCCACGCCAGATCCCACCCGCGCGCCACGCAAGCATCAGCTGGGCACTGGCCCACTGCCAGTGACCCAGGGGCTGCTCTGCCGCGTAGAAAAAGGTTCCAGGGACCATTTCTGTAATTTCTTTTTCGCATCCAAGCCCCTGGACCAAATCTAAAACTTTTAAATTCACAAAATAGCCCCTGTAAATTCAAATTCAAATATCTTTTGCAAATCAAATCCAAATTTAATAAATAAAATATGTTTTCCATACCAACTTTAATTCTCTACATGTTTAAACCATTTTTTTTACTGTTTTGAACATTTCAAATGTTTCCAAAATTTCAAATTCAAATAACTATTTCAAATTTGGTCAAATTCATAACTAATTCAAATTTAATTCAAATGGCACATGTAAAATATGTTTTCCATGCAAAATTGAACAAGCTTTCCAAATATAAACTTTGTTTCCTGTTTTGAATAATTTAAATTGGGTAAATAATTTAAATCTTGTTTAAATCATTTAAAATTGCTAAAATCATAACTTGGTCAAACTAATTTCTTTTTGAACATATAAAATATGTTTTCAAACCAAAAAAATATAATCTATTCAAATATGAATTTTATTTAATGTTTTGAACAAATAAAAATTCAAATAATTTTATACTTGAATGAAATTCATTTAAATATTGTCCAAACTTGTTTAATTCCTAATTAATTCATTTTAAATCCATTGTCAACAAATGAAACATGTATTCCACCTAAAATTTTGTGTTCTTTCCAAATATGAATTCTGTTATCTATTTGGAACAATTAAAATTGGTGAAAACAACAAATGCTTGTGTAACTCATTTAAGAAGCCAAATTTCATAACTTAATAAATAAATTTCCAAACTTGGTAAACACCTTTTCAAAATTGAAGCTATTGTTGTTTTCTCATTGTTTTCCTCATCCATGCATCATTCTAATCAACTTTGACATGATGGTTAGTTGTAGATCATTTAATTCAACCTTAATTCATGGGCTTTTCCATATGCAACCCAAATTTCATATAGGTCCATTTAATGATGTTACCAAGTCAACTAGCTTACCTTTGATGCACCAATTAAATTGCCATGCATCATCCCATGTTTGTGCATTATGCCATGATATTGATTGTTTGTCTCTCCGCGTTGTTTGTTTTCTTCTTCTCGAATAGACGACGATGTTGAGACAGACGAGGTTTACGACACTACTTCCGAGGAGTTAGCCCAGTACCAGGCTACTGAGTTTGCAGGCAAGTATTCACTCACATGAACCATTGTGTCCTTTCCACACTGGATATCGATACTTTCCGTTGTCTATCCTGCTAGCCTTAAGATTCGTTGCTTGTGTCCCGATCCCATCACATGTTATCCTGTAACCCTGATATAGCCTCACCTCCACACCTATAACCCTGTTGCTTGTTGCCTGTGTCTCACTAGCATGCTTAGGGTTGTTTATGCTCGAGTCTGGTGTCCGTTATTTCTGTTACTTTACTTATTATGTTCTGGGGCTCGATGTTAAACAATAACCTGTTAATGTATGAGGTAATGCTAATTTGATGATAAGGCACCGGCAGGAGGCCGGGTATGGTTTTGAGGCCTGCTAGTGTCGAACTCAGGAAAAGTTCTTGTCCTCTAGATCCATGATGAGCGCACTAACCGCATGTGGGAAGCGTGTATGGGCGCCCCCCTCAACTTTGATTCGATTCGCATCTCGTCCAAATCGCCTCATTTAGTTCGGGTTTTCCATTTGCCGCATGCATATGCAGGTGCGAACCCGAGGCCAGGGTGGTAACTTTTGTAGTCGGCATTTAGGGAGACACGTTCTTAGAGTGCTATGAGGGTCCCCTTTTCTTCGTGGGGCTTGATTAGCCGTGCGCTCAATTGCACGGGGTTCTTTGGGCTTGATGCGAAGAAGAGTTGGGTTGTGTTGAGTGTCTCGCTTGGTGGGTTTGATCCCCGTCTGGCGGGATATTATTACGTGTACGGCCAAATTGGTGCATCCCTGCAGGGTTAAATCTTCTCGAGAAGCCGTGGTGTCCGCGGTTATGGATGACTTGGTGATAGGGCTGGCTAACAAGGATTAGACAACTTACACCTAATTAATAATAATTTGACTAGTAATAGACTTATTGACACAATAACTTGAACCTTCATTAATCCAACTGTGTGAGTTATCCTCGGATTGCTTCTTTGGATAAGGGGCGAGATCCAGGATGGGTTTGTTTGAGGTTCTTGGTAGTTGGTACCGATACGCTATCTTATCCCCTTCTTTTAGCCGGATGTTGTAGCGTGTCTCTGTAGTTGGTTAGGCAGCCCGCTGCCGCACTTTTATATCACCTACCTTCCGTTGAACCCAAAGCATCTGTACTTGGTGTTGCCGGGTACACTTTGGTATCTTGTGCGTCTTGCTTGCCAGTACTCGTCTGTACTGACCCCTTTGGGGCTGCGTGTTCTGCAGACTACGTTTCCGAGGATCCTCATGGTGGCTACTACGTGGAGTATGACGAGGCTGCTGACGAGTAGATAGCGGACCCGGGCAGGATCCGAGACATCGTGGATGGGCTCCGTCTTTTCGTTTCCGGCCTCTTAGGCCTATTTGGATCTTGTCTGTACTCAGACACTTTGGATGCTTCCGATGTGATGTAATGATGACTTGTTGGGACATGTGTCCTCTGGATGATTGTATTTGCTATCTCTGCTCTAGTGAGAGCTATTTGCCACTTATTTCTATTTCTTTGTGTCTTAGAGATTTGTTGTGATATCACTTGTTCAAATGCCGTTGACGTACCATGTGTGTATGTTATGAAGTACGTCAATGGAAGTAGTCGGATTTCTATGGGATGGTTTACGCAGACGATGAATAGTGGAGAATGGTTGTCACACGTTTACGTGTTGGCCTACTCATATTGAGATGCGGGTGCCGGTATGCCCCGTAAGCCATTTATCTACTGCTTAGCGGGCTGTGAGTATCCTCTAGAAGTCCGGGTGCGACAAATGGTATCAGAGCATGTCTGCCTGTAGGATCCCTTTTACTGGTCGCAGTTGAGTCTAGAAACTATTTTGTAGCTATATAGGAAAAAAATGAAACGTGAGAGTAGGAATTCTGTTCTTTTATTTCTTTCCCCACCCCCTCCCTTTTCTGGTAAGGAAGTGCAACGTTGTTTTTCTCTTCTCATCTAAACTTTCAAGTTAGGTTTTCACGTATCCTGGTTTCTCTAGGATGGTTATATCTACTAGACCATAGGGATGGAGGTGGTTGTGACATGATTTATCATGTTGCCTACTCACGATTGAGAACGGAGGCGTGTAAGCCCCGGAAGCAGATCCTCTATTCCTTAAGCAGTAGATATTTATCCTTTAGAAGCCCGGATGGTTTTCTTCTGAAGTACCTCAGGAGTGTTTGGTCTCGTGTTTCCCCAATGTTGCTTCGATATCCTGTTCTTCTCAACATCCTTTTCGTTCGTTGAAACCTTGTTGTTGCTTGCCACTTTCAGTTCTTCTACCGGCGCCTAATCAAAGCTTCCCCGATCATCTGCAGATGGATCTCAGGTTCTACCCGCAGGTGGTTCGTATGACTCGTTGCGAGAGCACTGCCGGTTATCCGGAGATGCTGAGAGACATGGTCACTTTTCTGGGGTTCCGTTGGGCACCAGAGTACCAATTCTACGAGCAGCAACGAGAGTTTGACCAGACCTACTACAAGGCTATCGTCTACATTCTGTCAGATGACGGCATGAGCGTAGTTCACCGCTACGAGGCAGTAGGTTCCACAGTGGATATGGCTGTGCAGCAGGCAGCTTATGTGAGTCTCACCGTCCTTCGTGCTGACTACTGGGGATTTGACGATTCTATCTATCGCCACATCCCCCGTGGTTACATCACTTCGGAGGGAGCTCACTTCACTCTCTACGACAACTTGGATGTCTACGAGCATGATAACTCCAGGTTGCACACCACCGCTCAGTTTGTGAGACACAGTGACGCAGTTGCCCACACACTATCTCAGGAGTTGGCTTCAGTCAGAGAGCAGCTCTACCTTGCGTTGACTCGTCTAGCGACTTACACCACAGACTTTGTTGGAGACGAGCGCTTTGCACGTTTCGATCAGCCAGTTGGTCGTCGTCTGCCAGATGCTGGAGGTTACGAGCCGATCAGAGGTCCACTCCTTAACCTTGGTGCTGGTTACACTGGGATTCCACGCTTTGGAGCACAGGGAGTCAACGCTATGTACTTCACCACGCCTAGAGTCGGTCTCAGACCACGTCAGATCTATGTGGATCGTCGTTCCACCTAGTTTCGTGGGCGTGCTCCTCACCGTACCTCTCGCCGTACTCCTAGCCGCCGTCCTGCGTGATGAGCATGGGAGTACCGATGTATCCATTCTTAGCTATGTTTAGTTATCCTTTGGCATTCGAACCATTTATGGTGTGTTGGATATTCTGATGTATTTGAACATGTGATGATGTACCTGTTGGTTATCTATTCATGCGTCGGAATAATCTCTCTTTCGGTTGCCAAGTCTATCCTTTTCTATTGTTGTGCTAAAACGCATTTCCATTCAGGATGCCGCCAACAAGGAACAACACGCCTGAGCCACCGCCAATCGCGGAGCTGTTGACTCAGATGACCCAAGTCATGACGCAGATCGCCCAGTTTCAGGCTAATCAGCACAACAACCAGACAGCTCCACGGGTCAGCATCAAGGAGTTTCTCAGTCTGGGCCCAAGAGCTTTCGTGGCCACACGCGAGTCTCTGGACACTGATGACTGGATCCGTGAGATAGCTAAGGCTCTGGGGATTGCACACGTAGCTGAGGAAGACAAGGTCAAGTATGCCTCCTATCTGCTGAAGGGTCAGGCAGCTACTTGGTGGGAAAACTTCCAGGCCATGAGAACTGGGATGCCAGTCACGTGGGATTGTTTCAAGGAAGCCTTCCTGAAGCACCACATTCCAGATGGTCTCATGGAAAGGATGCGTGAAGAGTTTTGCTCTCTCAAGCAGGGCAAGTTGGACGTCATCGGGTATCAGAGTGAGTTCAATCGCCTCGCTCGATACGCTGGAGATGAGGTGTCCACTGAAGCTAAGAAGATGGCAAGGTTCCGCAGAGGTTTTAACCCGGAACTCAAGTATGCCCTCACCAATATCAAGGCCAACAGTTTCGAGGATCTCGTTAACACCGCGCTCAATGAAGAAAATGGGCGCAAGGCGTTCGAAGAGTCTCGCAAGCACTCGCGTGAGGGTGGTTCCTCCTCCAACATGATCACCCCTCCGCAGAAGCGCCGCATCTGGGTACCAAATGGTGCTGTCACTCGGGCTCCATACGCCCAAACTTCTCCAGGCTTCGCTCCCCCCCACCCAACCCTGCTCAGATGCATGATCCAAGGGCTTCGATGGGGCAGCCAAGGCCAGGGCCTCCTCGTGTCGTCACATGCTACAAGTGCAAGCAGACGGGGCACTACGCCGACAAGTGCACGCAGAGGCAGCTACCTCCACCACCACCTCGTCCTAACACAAACCAGGCAATGGTGCACGCTCCCCCGCCTAAGGCCTTCAACTCCAACAACAGGCCTGTCGGGAGGACCGCAAGGGTGAATCATGTCAAGATCGACAAAGCTGAGGAAACTCCTGACGTCGTTCTCGGTATATTACCCGTAAACTCTTTTCCAGCTAAAGTGTTGTTTGATACGGGGGCATCACATTCTTTTGTGTCAAAGACCTTTTCCACAACAAACAACCTAATTGTGGTTCCACTAAGCAATCAGATCACTGTTCACTCCCCGGGATCTCAAATGTTGACTTCCAAGATAAGTAAGGACAATCAAATCCTAATTGGAGGCCACATATTCCTTGATTCTCTCATGTTGCTGGGAAGTTCTGACATTGATGTCATTCTTGGTATGGATTGGCTCAAAGCTAATAAAGCAAGGATTGACTGTGATCAAAAGTCAATAACTCTGTCCCACCCTTCTGGCCAGATAATCTATTCTCCAAATGAATCAAGTTCCATTCAGATATGCACCCTCGATGCAAAACCTCTACCTTCACTTGAAAATGTTCCGGTGGTTTGCGACTTCCCTTACGTCTTTCCAGAGGAGTTGCCAGGAATGCCTCCGGACAGAGCTGTTGAGTTCGTGATCGAACTTGAACCAGGTACTACTCCAATCTCTAAGCATCCTTACAAGATAGGAACTCCCGAGCTGAAGTTGTTGAAGGAACAAATTTATATGTACATGGAAAAAGGTTACATTCAACCTAGTTCCTCGGCTTGGGGTTGCCCAACTCTGTTCGTTGCGAAGAAGGATCACACAAAGAGACTCGTTGTTGACTATCGTCCTCTTAACGAGAAGACCATCAAAAACAAGTATCCAATTCCTCGCATCGATGATCTTTTTGATCAACTTGCTGGAGCCTCAATATTCTCCAAGTTGGACTTGAGAATGGGTTACCATCAAATAAAGATCAGAAAAGAGGATATTCCAAAGACAGCCTTCACCACTCGCTACGGTCTATATGAATTCACCGTCATGTCCTTTGGTCTCACCAATGCACCGGCGACCTTCTCTCGACTCATGAATTCTGTATTCCATGAATACCTCAACAAGTTCGTTGTGGTATATCTTGATGACATTCTTGTCTACTCAAAATCTGAGGAAGAGAATGAAGAACATCTCCGTCTCACTCTCATGAAGCTTCGCGAGCATCGTCTTTATGCCAAGTTCTCCAAATGTGAGTTCTGGATTTCAGAAGTTGCTTACCTTGGTCATGTAATCTCTGCCAAGGGCATAGCCATTGATCCAGAAAAGGTTAAAGCAATTGTTGATTGGAAACCTCCAAAGACGGTGAAGCAAGTAAGAAGTTTTCTTGGCTTGGCTAGCTATTGTCGTTGTTTCGTCCAAAACTTCTCCAAGATTGCCAAACCTCTCACTAACCTCACAAAGAAGGACAAGAAGTTCGTTTGGTCTCCACAATGTGATGAGAGCTTCAATCTCCTGAAGACTAAACTCACTTCTACACCAGTTCTGGTTGGCCCAGATCCTTCCAAACCTTTCCAAATATTCTGTGATGCTTCTCTCCAAGGTCTAGGTGCAGTTCTTATGCAAGAACGTCAAGTTGTGGCTTATGCTTCACGTCAGTTGAATACACATGAGCTCAATTATCCCACTCATGACCTTGAACTTGCAGCAGTTGTGTTTGCCCTCAAGAAATGGAGACAATACTTGTTGGGTAATCGCACTGAAATCTTTTCCGATCATAAGAGTCTGAAGTACATCTTTCAAAAGGAAAAGGCAAAGAAGAAATCTGGAATCAAAATCTTGATCTAAAGGCAAAGAATGTTGAAAAGATGACTTTGATCTTACCATTTCTTACACTCCAGGCAAGGCTAATGTTATGGCCGATGCTCTCATCGCAAGTCGTATTGCAATAATCTCATGATCATGGAAAGCCAACCTCCTCTTCATGAAGAATTCCAGAAGCTCAACCTTGGTCTAGTTCCTCAAGACTATCTTGCAAACTTGACAGCCAGTCCAACTCTGGAGGACAAGATTCGTTCTGAACAACTTCGTGATGCTGAAATCAAGAAGATTGTAGAACACATCAAAGCAGGCAATGAGAAATTTTAGTGCTTCTCAATTGATGACAAGGGAACTGTGTTCTTCGAAGGACGCATTGCAGTTCCTCAAATTCAAAGTCTCAAAGATTCATTCTCAAGAGGCTCATGAAACTCCTCTCTCCATACAACCCTGGAAGTACAAAGATGTAGCAGGATCTCAAGACACTATATTGGTGGCCTAACATGAACATGAAATTGCTCAATACGTTTCTGAATGCGACGTTTGTCAACGTGTTAAGGCAGTTCATCAGAAAACGGCCGGTTTTCTCCAACCTCTGAAAATCCCTAAGTGGAAGTGGGACATGATTGAAATGGACTTCGTCACTTGTTTTCCAAAGTCCAAGAGGGGAAACGATGCAATCTTCGTTGTCATTGATCGACTCACTAAAGTCGCTCACTTCTTTCCTGTCAAAGAGACAATCTCAGCTAGTCAGTTAGCAGAGCTCTACACAGCAAAGATTGTTCCTCTTCATGTGTTCCATTGGAAATAAGCTCAGACCGTGGAAGCATCTTCACTTCTCATTCTGGAAAAGCTTTCAAGAAGCCTTGGGGCACCAAACTTCTATTCAGCACAGCCTATCACCCTCAGTCTCAAGGCAAGTCGAAAGAGTCAATCAGATTCTCGAGATATGCTCAGAGCATGTGGTCTCTCCTTTGGCATGAAATGGAGGAATGTCTTCCATATGCTGAATTCTCCTACAATAACAGCTTCCAGGCAAGCCTAGGCATGGCACCATTTGAGGCTCTCTATGGCCGCAGATGCAGGAGTCCAATCAATTGGTCTGGAGCTGGTGAACGTTCACTCTTAGGCCCTGACATTGTTAAGGAAGCCGAAGAGAAAGTTCGCATCATTCGTGACAATCTCAAGATTGCTCGGTCTCGTCAGAAAAGCTACTATGACAGCAAACACAGGGATATGGTCTATGCACCTGGAGACAAAGCATATCTCCGTGTAACTCCCCTTAGAGGCACTCATCGTTTTGGTGTCAAAGGAAAGCTTGCACCAAGATATATTGGTCCTTTCAACATTCTCTCAAGGCGTGCAGAAAATGCCTATCGTCTTGAACTTCCAGAAAAGCTATCCAAGGTGCACGATGTGTTTCACGTGTCACAGCTCAAGAGGTGCTTCAAAGATCCAGGTCGTGCAGTTGATCATGATTCAATTGATCTGCAAGAAGATCTCTCTTATGAGGAGCACCCTATTCGCATTCTCGATGAGACCGAGCGCAAAACTCGCAACAAGAGCACCAAGTTCTTAAAAGTGCAGTGGAATCATCATTCCGATAAAGAGGCAACGTGGGAGACCGAAGAGGATCTTCGCAAGAAGTATCCGGGCCTTTTCTCTTCTCAGTAGGAATCTCGGGGCGCGATTCCTTCAAGGGGGGCGTTTTGTAACATCCCAAGTATGAAAAACACCATTAGAATGTTTGCTCCTTGTTAATTTATGTTTTGCATCATGTCATCATAAGCATTGCATTTGTTTTCATTTGTTTTCCATTTGAATTTCAAACCAAAATTCAAATCCTTGTTTCATACTTGTGCTGTTACAATTTTTCAAATGAAACTTTCACATCCAACCAATTAATTGTTTCCAATAAACTTGAAGGTTCAAACTATTAACTTGCTTATTTTCAATAAATCAAATTAATACCAATTTCACTCAAATTCATTTGAATTTTCAAACAGCAACAAAATTCAAATATTTGAAAAACAAACAATTGCACAGCTGGGCTTTTGTAATAATTAACCTACAAAAATTATTCCCAAATTTTTCCAACCCCAAAAACCCTTCTATTTCTCTCCTTTTCTTTTCTTTTCTTTTCTACAAAAAAAAACAGAGAGAAAAATAAAATAAAACGGGCTGGGGAAGGCCGACCAGGCCAGCCAGCTGGGCCAGCCCAGCCCACCTTCCACCCCAGCCAGAACGCGCGGCCCTCTCCCTCTTCTTCTTTCTCCGTACGGCCAGCGTCAGCTGACGCCAGCACGCACACACACACCGCACCACCGCGCCCCCCACCTGCTCCCTCCTCACTTTCCCTCTCCTTATCTACTCCCCGAGGGCGCGTCCAAAACCCTAGCCCCTTTCCCTCTTCCTCCAGTCCGCCGCCACCCTTCTTTCTCTCTTCCGGCGTTTCGGGGGGGGGGAGAACAGCCGAGGAGCTCGCCGTCGACACGCCACCATGGCTCATCTCCGGCCACGCTAGGGACACGTGCGCCACCACCAGGACCTCTACTACCTCTACGACCGCAGCGCCAAGCACGATCAGCAGCCACGACGCCGGAATTCCCCTGTTCCCTCTTCGTCCGTTTCTGAACCTCACCATCGACTCGTCGTCCCCGACCACGGCAGCCTCGACCAGCTACCCCAACCACCTCCCGGTGAGACACCCCGACGTCCCATGCCTATCTCCAGCCTCCTCGCTTCCTGTTTCGCTAATGCACGTTCTGAAACCCCGGTAGCTTCCGCCACCGTGCCGCCATGGCCGTAGTCGAGCACGCTCCCGTGCGATTCCTGGCAGCCCAAGCACGCGCACACGCTCCACACCCCTCAGTACGCACACGCACACGCACACGTCCAGCACCGCCCAATCGTGGTCGCCGCGCTTGGCAGCACCGCCGTGCCGTCGCCTGTCGCCGCAGTTCAGACGAAAGACTGAACCTTTGGGTTCAGTTTCGTCAGATAAGCGAGCACGCTTCAGATCCACCTCAAAACCCCGCGTTCCCCTCCTCTGTCACGATTCGATCCGCACCGCAGTGGCCAGATCCAACGGTGCGCAGCGCTAGGGCGCGGGTTCGATCCCCCGCTGCGCGATTAAAACCAACCTTTTTGCGCGCTTTGCCACGCGTGCACGCAGGGCCCACCTGCCATTGGCAGTGGTGGCCACGCCAGATCCCACCCGCGCGCCACGCAAGCATCAGCTGGGCACTGGCCCACTGCCAGTGACCCAGGGGCTGCTCTGCCGCGTAGAAAAAGGTTCCAGGGACCATTTCTGTAATTTCTTTTTCGCATCTAAGCCCCTGGACCAAATCTGAAACTTTTAAATTCACAAAATAGCCCCTGTAAATTCAAATTCAAATATCTTTTGCAAATCAAATCCAAATTTAATAAATAAAATATGTTTTCCATACCAAATTTAATTCTCTACATGTTTAAACCATTTGTTTACTGTTTTGAACATTTCAAATGTTTTCAAAATTTCAAATTCAAATAACTATTTCAAATTTGGTCAAATTCATAACTAATTCAAATTTAATTCAAATGGCACATGTAAAATATGTTTTCCATGAAAAATTGAACAAGATTTCCAAATATAAACTTTGTTTCCTGTTTTGTATAATTAAAATTGGGTAAATAATTTAAATCTTGTTTAAATCATTTAAAATTGCTAAAATCATAACTTGGTCAAACTAATTTCTTTTTGAACATATAAAATATGTTTTCAAACCAGAAAAATATAATCTTTTCAAGTATGAATTTTATTTAATGTTTTGAACAAATAAAAATTCAAATAATTTTATACTTGAATGAAATTCATTTAAATCTTGTCCAAACTTGTTTAATTCCTAATTAATTCATTTTAAATCCATTGTCAACAAATGAAACATGTATTCCACCTAAAATTTTGTGTTCTTTCCAAATATGAATTCTGTTATCTATTTGGAACAATTAAAATTGGTGAAAACAACAAATGCTTGTGTAACTCATTTAAGAAGCCAAATTTCATAACTTAATAAATAAATTTCCAAACTTGGTAAACACCTTTTCAAAATTGAAGCTATTGTTGTTTTCTCATTGTTTTCCTCATCCATGCATCATTCTAATCAACTTTGACATGATGGTTAGTTGTAGATCATTTAATTCAACCTTAATTCATGGGCTTTTCCATATGCAACCCAAATTGCATATAGGTCCATTTAATGATGTTACCAAGTCAACTAGCTTACCTTTGATGCACCAATTAAATTGCCATGCATCATCCCATGTTTGTGCATTATGCCATGATATTGATTGTTTGTCTCTCCGCGTTGTTTGTTTGCTTCTTCTCGAATAGACGACGACGTTGAGACAGACGAGGTTTACGACACTACTTCTGAGGAGTTAGCCCAGTACCAGGCTACTGAGTTTGCAGGCAAGTATTCACTCACATGAACCATTGTGTCCTTTCCACACTGGATATCGATACTTTCCGCTGTCTATCCTGCTAGCCTTAAGATTCGTTGCTTGTGTTCCGATCCCATCACATGTTATCCTGTAACCCTGATATAGCCTCACCTCCACACCTATAACCCTGTTGCTTGTTGCATGTGTCTCACTAGCATGCTTAAGGTTGTTTATGCTCGAGTCTGGTGTCCGTTATTTCTGTTACCTTACTTATTATGTTCTGGGGCTCGATGTTAAACAACAACCTGTTAATGTATGAGGTAATGCTAATTTGATGATAAGGCACCGGCAGGAGGCCGGGTATGGTTTTGAGGCATGCTAGTGTCGAACTCAGGAAAAGTTCTTGTCCTCTAGATCCATGATGAGCGCGCTAACCGCATGTGGGAAGCGTGTATGGGCTCCCCCCTCAACTTTGATTCGATTCACATCTCGTCCAAATCGCCTCATTTAGTTCGGGTTTTCCATTTGCCGCATGCATATGCAGGTGCAAACCCGAGGCCAGGGTGGTAACTTTTGTAGTCGGCATTTAGGGAGACACGTTCTTAGAGTGCTATGAGGGTCCCCTTTTCTTCGTGGGGCTTGATTAGCCGTGCGCTCAATTGCACGGGGTTCTTTGGGCTTGATGCAAAGAAGAGTTGGGTTGTGTTGAGTGTCTCGCTTGGTGGGTTTGATCCCCGTGGCGGATATTATTACGTGTACGGCCAAATTGGTGCATCCCTGCAGGGTTAAATCTTCTCGAGAAGCCGTGGTGTCCGCGGTTATGGATGACTTGGTGATAGGGCTGGCTAACAAGGATTAGACAACTTACACCTAATTAATAATAATTTGACTAGTAATAGACTTATTGACACAATAACTTGAACCTTCATTAATCCAACTGTGTGAGTTATCCTCGGATTGCTTCTTTGGATAAGGGGCGAGATCCAGGATGGGTTTGTTTGAGGTTCTTGGTAGTTGGTACCGATACGCTATCTTATCCCCTTCTTTTAGCCGGATGTTGTAGCGTGTCTCTGTAGTTGGTTAGGCAGCCCGCTGCCGCACTTTTATATCACCTACCTTCCGTTGAACCCAAAGCATATGTACTTGGTGTTGCCGGGTACACTTTGGTATCTTGTGCGTCTTGCTTGCCAGTACTCGTCTGTACTGACCCCTTTGGGGCTGCGTGTTCTGCAGACTACGTTTCCGAGGATCCTCATGGTGGCTACTACGTGGAGTATGACGAGGCTGCTGACGAGTAGATAGCAGACCCGGGCAGGATCCGAAACATCGTGGATGGGCTTTGTCTTTTCGTTTCCGGCCTCTTAGGCCTATTTGGATCTTGTCTGTACTCAGACACTTTGGATGCTTCCGCTGTGATGTAATGATGACTTGTTGGGACATGTGTCCTCTGGATGATTGTATTTGCTATCTCTGCTCTAGTGAGAGCTATTTGCCACTTATTTCTATTTCTTTGTGTCTTAGAGATTTGTTGTGATATCACTTGTTCAAATGCCGTTGACGTACCATGTGTGTATGTTATGAAGTACGTCAATGGAAGTAGTCGGATTTCTATGGGATGGTTTACGCAGACGATGAATAGTGGAGAATGGTTGTCACACGTTTACGTGTTGGCCTACTCATATTGAGATGCGGGTGCCGGTATGCCCCATAAGCCATTTATCTACTGCTTAGCGGGCTGTGAGTATCCTCTAGAAGTCCGGGTGCGACAAGGTACGCTGCAGTGGTGATATCGGTACATATACAGCGCAACCGAATTTTCGCAGGTGGGAAATACTTGGCTGATTGCCACGTAATATTTGAAATGGGGAAGTTTCATGGTATGAAGTTGGTCTGACTTGAATCAGATTTGCGGCGTGTAAAACCGCATGTCCCCAACAAGAGGTTGGTAAATTGCAATTCTGTAATAATGGTCTAGCAATTAATTTTACTCTTTTGATTAAAGATTCAGCCAATCCATTTTGAGTATGAACATATGATGACTCCCAAGTGCAGAAGATCAATTGAGTACCTTTCGATAAGTATTTGAGTGTCGAACCCACGAGGAGCTGAAGGTAAGCTATCTATTCTCTAAAGCCCTATAACCCTCTTATATGGTTGTTTATGCAAAGCAATAAGTTTGACTAAAAGGAACTAACTAATTAAAAGCAAGTGATGTGGAGTGTGGTTTGTCTAGTAACTAGTGAAGCAAGTTTAAAATGCAAGTAATCCTAAAGCAAGTTTCTAAAGCAAGTTTCTAAGCAAGTTTCACAAGTAGCAAGCAGCAAATATCTCAAGTATCTCAAGGGAGCAAGTGTTCTAGCAATAGGTGTTTCGTTTGTGTGGTTGTCACAATTAGTGAAGCACATGTTTTAGTCTTAGTTGTTTCTTCTAGGAAGGAGCCATGAATAGGTATAGTCAAGTAAATGATCTACAACCCCTTATGATGGATCATGTGGCCAAATAAATGACTGCACAAGATTGATTAAGACATAAAGTCCCACCATAGCCTTACGTTCCAAGGTCCCATATATATATCCCCCAATAACTTAACTTTGTGGCTCGGTCTCAGGTTACTGTCACTCCCAAGTCACCACCACTCCATTATGCTACCGGTGATCACCTTACATGCATTCCCCAACATATGCGTGCACTCATATATTGTACATAAAGACAATCATAGAAGATAACAAACTTGTATGCAACCAATTAACGAACTATTTCACCATTGCCAAGAACAATTCACTACTCAAACATAGACGGGGAGACACAATACATCAAGGGAATATAGTATTGCATCATACATCGTGTTTGCCAAGAGATTACAGTGGAGAGATGGAGCTGATCTTGCTGTAGATGTTGATGATGAACACGCCGGAGGGGGGTGGAGCCCTCTGGGGGTGATCCCAGCGGCGTTTCCCCCCTCCGATCTTCTACGGTGGCAGCCTTCTGTCTCTATGTTTCGTGGTTTCGTCTTTCGGCGCTGCCTCCTTCTCGAAAAGGGCAGGGACCCTTTATATAGTCGTTTTTAGGTCACGAGACACTCGGGAGAAGAAAGATCGACGGCATCAGAGCCACGGGGGCAAAAAGGGGGCCCCACACGCGGCCAAGGAATCTGGCCGCGTGGAGGGTCCTCTTTTCCACCTGGTTGGCCTTTTGGCCCTCTACTTTGGCCCATGGTTTTCCTCTCGAAAATTCTGAACCGTGCTCTTTGGCCTTGCCCTTTTTGGAGTCCCGAAGCTCCCGGAAAGTCTGAAACACTAAAAAGTACGTTTTGTGGAAAAACGGGGTTAGAACCAAAAGAAGGGGGATTGTTTAGAAAATCCCCCAAATCATTATAAAACATGAATATAAGTTGCTAATATGTAGTAAAAACAAATAATAACATGCCAAGTTCATGTATGCATTTTACATGCATCAACATCCCCAAGCTTAACCCATGCTCGTCCTCGAGTATGAAGGTGATAAAACTAACATGGACTTTGTATATTGAAACAATCATGGGATATCAAGGAGGATTATTCATGCTACATATAATCAAATGATTAATACTAGAAATGAGTAGCAATATACAATTAATGTTGTAAGAAATATCAAATATGCAAGCAAAGATGCTTCATGAAAGTTCACAAAGTGTATAATGAAATAAAAGCACTATGGACCAAATGCATACACAAAATGAAAAATAAAATCCTATATTGGTCAAAGAATAGCATAATGGAAAATAGAAAATATGGTGGACACTTTGGAAAAATTTGAGTAGAGGTAAAACATGATCAAGTCTTATTTAGCCTCTAAATTATTCAACTAAAATTACTAATTCAAATGGTGAATGTTGAAGTAATGTGAATGACAAGGTGATTGAAAGCCTCATGCCCCGTGAGTGTGAAAACCTACTCCATGATTACTCAACTTAAGATTCCTAATAAGCTTTGTACAATCATAATAAGTATTAATGACATCATAGAGAACCTCAAAGAGGTACCTCTTGTCCCATGACATGGAAACAAGCCCATGTCACAATGACAAGACAAACAAACGGAGTAGACTCATCATCCTTTTTATTTTCATTCACTATTATGCATAGCTTCTTTTTTATTGTAGGATGTGTGTAGAGTCACTCAAGCTGTAAGTAAATTTCCACCATGATAAAGCATGGCTTGGGTTAGCGGCCCAATGCGTTTCTCTAGTCATACAGATACTTACTCATCAAAACTTACTAATCCTCTATTTCATTTCGGCATGGCAGGAGTCCAAAAACAAAAGTACATGATATCAACCAAATGTAAATTTTTGTGCAATGTTGAAAGCTTTCCGTGATACATGTTTATAGCTAGCTCCCAACCACACACTTGTCAAACGCAAAACTTGTGGCTCCCATTATTGGGTCATGTTTATTAGATGCATAAAAAGTAAAGTGTGCCTTCAAAATTTCGTGAGAGTCCTATCCCAAGTTCAACCCATGACAATTAATAAAGTGAATATCTTAATTTAGAACATAAATAACACAATAACATGGTGAACATACTCGGAATAGCAATGAAGCTAATGGGAAGATATGGTGGACTCACTGGAAATACTTTGCTAAGGAGTGTTGGAAACAAGTTTTTACTTGTTGGAATTTTTAAATTTTTGGGCTAGCAAGAGGGAGATAGTTGACCAGCTACTATGCATGCATATGTCCATAGAACTACTCATTTCATGACAAACTAAATAAACCAGCAATTAACATCAAGGACATGAATAAGAGATAGCTCAAGACATCATTATTGCAAATTTCTACACATAAAAAGCCTATAAATCATGCAAACATATGTAGCTCTTCAAATCAACCATGGCATCCCTATTCCAAGTCATAATACTAGCATCCAATACATTCCAACCCAAACTCCAGTAGCTTAATCTCATATAAAATGATGGGTGTGGTCTTATCAAAAAAAAAAAAAAAAAAAAAAAGAACGCTTCAAGTCTCTATGATAAATGCTTTGCTTAGAAAAACAGAAAGTAGACGTGTGCTAACCAAAAGAGTGTAGCTCCAGTGGGGTGTTCATCACATCCCCAAGCTTATGGATTTCACCATTCTTGGATGTCTTGAGGCGCAGCTCCTCTATTCCCTGTGAAAAAACTTCACAAAACATGTTTCTCCCATTCTTTTTCCGTGGGGTGAGATTAGCAAAGACAAACAAATAACATGCTTGCTGTGCAAAATTCCAAATAAAATGCTCCAGTAGATAGACAATAAGGTTCATTATGTTTTATGTTCACTCTCTTTCTTGAAATAATCATGGAAATTCGATTCCCAAGCCCAAAGAGTGCATAAAACAAAAGAATGCAGAATCTGTCCAGAAAAGCAATAGCAGAAAAACGAACGTTTTTCCCTAAGCTAGACTCGTCAAACAATTAAGCCAATTTTTGTTCTCACAGAGGATGAAAAGTTGCAGAACATACTAAAAAATTAGCTCAATCCGACACACCAATAAAAAACGTAAAATCATACGGTGAGCAGATTCGTGCTGAAACAGAAATTTCATGCACTAGGACAGCAACTTATAAGTACAAATGGGTTTGACTTGACTCTTTATTGAAAACTCCAGAATTAAAACAAAAAAAACTAATCTCTTGAGACAGCAAGAGGACACTAGGAAAATCCAAACAAAAACAACCGGGTTGCCTCCCGTAAAGCGCTTTCTTTATAGCTAGCTAGGCTTTACTTACTTAACATCATGATGGTTGGAGTGAGGTGGCTCGGCAACCCCAAGCTTAGATTCTTGTACTTATTTGATACATGTAGGGTGAGCCCAGGGGTACATCCCCAATCTTGATTGTTTTTCCCTCTTGATCTTTGTTCATCTCACTCAACTCTTCCTCCTGAAAAATTCTTCTTACACAAATCTCAACATAAAACTTGATTAGAGGGGTTAGTGCCTCCATAAATAAAATCCATATAGGTACAGCAAAGACACATCATGAGTTGATTTTAACTATTAACTACCGTTACTACAGTTGTGCATTGCTCCTTGATCAAAAGAACCACACAAAACACAAGTAATGAGAGCAATGCAAAATAAAGACATAATCTGCCAAAAACTGAATAGCCCGTAAAGAGTGAATTTTTAGAGGCACTTAAGTTGCTCAAATCAGAAAACTTAAAACTAATTAAATATGTAGTGATAACTAAATATTTTTGTCGTAAATTACCAGGTCAAAATTCCACTTCTGTGATTTTAAACATTTTTCGGAGTGAAGTTCAGGAATCTGTTTTCTTGACAGCTAATTACTATTGTTTAATCCTATCTCTCATATAAGATTATTTTTGCCATTTAAGATGATAAATAAGACAGAAATGTGATGTTACAGTAGTGAACTAATATTTTTATTGTTTTTAGCTTTGGAAAAAGTTTTAATGATAGAGACTTTGCAATGGTTTCATTGGCATGAACAACACATGTTCAAGGTCGACCCCAACTTCTCCATTACTCATCCTTCTCATTTACTTTCCCAAATTTTTTATAAAATGAAAATCTTAAACTAAATGATACATAACAGTAGGTAAAGGCATTTTACATGTTGTAAAGACATAAATGTGTTCTCAAACCGAATAGGAAATTAAAGCATAAGGAACACACCAAAAAATATTAAACAATTTATTTTTAAGTCTAACCCATTTCCTATGCATTGGCATTTTGTAATGAAACAAATAAAAGAAGCACATAATAGCAAGCATAGAAAGGTAGATCAAGTGCAACTTCAATACTTTCAGCATAAAGAGGGGAAACTTAATATTCTTGAAATATGTGTAACCATGTTTCCCTCTCTCATAATAATTTTCAGTAGCATCATGAATAGATTTAACAATATGAATATCACATAAAACATTCTTATCATGAGCCACATGCATAAAATAATCACTACTCTCCACATAAGTAAAATCCTTATTAGTGATAGTGGGAGTTAAACATTCACAATTTTCATTGCAATCATCATATATAGGAGGCATAGTATCATCAAAGTGAATTTTCTCCTCCAAGCTTGGGGAACTAGAAATATCATGCTCATCAAAACCAACTTACCCAAGCTTAAAACTTTCCATAGAATCAGCAAGTATATCATTTCAATAGTAGGGGGACTAAAAATATCATATTCATCAAGACAAACTTCCCCAAGCTCAAGGTTTTCCTTAGCAATAAAGGTGTTCAAAGAATTAGTACTACCACAAATATGATTGTTGTGCAAATGATTTTTAAATTTCTCCTCAAACACTTCATGTCCTAATTCAAGGTAGATATTATACAGTTCTAACATTGTTTGGTTGTTTTCCATTTTATATATTTTTTTGTGTTTTAGGTTTATATGTTAGTATGAAATGCAAACAAGAATAAAAGCTTAGCACAACGCTCCCCGGCAACGGCGCCAGAAAAGTGCTTGATGACTCCCAAGTGCAGGAGATCAATTGTAGTACCTTTCGATAAGTATTTGAGTGTCGAACCCACGAGGAGCTGAAGGTAAGCTATCTATTCTCTAATGCCCTATAACCCTCTTATATGGCTGTTTATGCAAAGCAATAAGTTTGACTAAAAGGAACTAACTAATTAAAAGCAAGTGACGTGGAGTGTGGTTTGTCTAGTAACTAGTGACGCAAGTTTAAAATGCAAGTAATCCTAAAGCAAGTTTCACAAGTAGCAAGTAGCAAATATCTCAAGTATCTCAAGGGAGCAAGTGTTCTAGCAATAGGTGTTTCGTTCGTGTGGTTGTCACAATTAGTGAAGCACATGTTTTAGTCTTAGTTGTTTCTTCTAGGAAGGAGCCATGAATAGGTATAGTCAAGTAAATGATCTACAACCCCTTATGATGGATCATGTGGCCAAGTAAATGACTGCACAAGATTTATTAAGACATAAAGTCCCACCATAGCCTTACGTTCTAAGGTCCCCTATATATATCTCCCAATAACTTAACTTGGTGGCTCGGTCTCAGGTTACTGTCACTCCCAAGTCACCACCACTCCATTATGCTACCGGTGATCACCTTACATGCATTCCCCAACATATGCGTGCACTAATATATTATACATAAAGACAATCATAGAAGATAACAAACTTGTATGCAACCAATCAACGAACTATTTCACCATTGCCAAGAACAATTCACTACTCAAACATAGACGGGGAGACATAATACATCAAGGGAATATAGTATTGCATCATACATCGTGTTTGCCAAGAGATTACAGTGGAGAGATGGAGCTGATCTTCCTGTAGATGTTGATGATGAACACGTCGGAGGGGGGTGGAGCCCTTCGGGGGTGATCCCGGCGGCGTTTCCCCCCTCCGATCTTCTCCGGCGGCAGTCTTCTGTCTCTCTGTTTCGTGGTTTCGTCTCTCGGCGTCGCCTCCTTCTCGAAAAGGCCAGGGGACCCTTTATATAGTCGTTTTTAGGTCACGAGACACTCAACAGAAGAAAGATCGACGACATCGGAGCGACGGGGGCAAAAAGGGGGCCCCACACGCGGCCAAGGAATTTGGCCGCGTGGAGGGTCCTCTTTTCCACCTGGTTGGCCTTTTGGCCCTCTACTTTGGCCCATGGTCTTCGTCTCAAAAATTCTGAACCGTGCTCTTTGTCCTTGCCCTTTTTGGAGTCCCGAAGCTCCCGGAAAGTCTGAAACACTAAAAAGTACGTTTTCTGGAAAAACAGGGTTAGAACCAAAAGAAGGGGGGTTGTTTAGAAAATCCCCCAAATCATTATAAAACATGAATATAAGTTGCTAATATGTAGGAAAAACAAGTAATAATATGCAAAGTTCATGTATGCATTTTACATGCATCAACATATGGTACTGAATGTTCTAGATGGATGCCTAAAGCCATACATTAATCATTAAATGCGCGTGAACTAAATTCAGCAACATTGTCCATTCTTATTGTTTTTATCCCGTGTTCAGGATGATTTGCTCGTAGTTTGATAATTTGAGCAATTAATTTGGCAAAGGCATGGTTGCGTGTGGACAATAAACACACATGTGACCATCTAGTGGATGCATCAATTAGCACCATGAAGTACCTAAATGGTCCTGATAGAGGTTGTATTGGGCCACATAAATCTCCTTGAATTCTTTCAAGAAAATTAAGTGATTCATTTTTCACTTTGAGGTAGGATGGCCTAATAATTAATTTCCCAGTAGCACATGCGGTGCATACAAAATCTGATGATTTAGGAAATCTTGTAGTTGGCAAATTGTGACCAACAGAATTGCCTATAATTTTTCTCATCATACCTATTCCAGGATGACCAAGGCGATCATGCCAAGTCTTGAATTTATCAAGATTTTGAAAAATTATTTTATACGCAACATAAGGTACGGGTTAGATGTATGTAAAGTATAATCCGGATGAGAATGAAGGGAATTTTTCTAGAGCTTCTTCCTCATATCTGTTGCTTTTTGTTAAAAGCAAAAATTCTTTGTTATCCATCTTAACCGTTTTTAGATGGAAATCATTAGATCGGATATCTTTGAAACTTATAAGGGTACGAGTAGATTCAGGATACAAGAGTGCATTCTGAATTACAATAGTAGTACCCATAGGAAGTGTGAAAGTGGCTCTTCCTGAACCAATAATTGCTTTGTTACTACCAGTCATGGTCATAACATCTTCCTTTCTCTTTGCAAGAATTTGGAAGTATTTTGTTTCCCTTAAAATTGTATTAGTGGTAGCACTATCCACTAAACATAATTCTTCTTCCATCGGATTGTTTCCCGTGAAATTTCTATAAACAGAAATAGAATATTTTAGAATAAATCTTATTTTATTCATATATTCATTAAATTACATACATGGTAATTATATTACAAACTTCCAATATAAACACATTACAATATTATGTCTGATTCACATAATACTATATACATAGTCTGATAGACTTTATTCTACTAATTGTTATACAATATAACATTTTTTAGTATTTAAATAGCTAAATGACATCAATTGTTTATGGAGATTAATTGAGGTCTCCAGAAACATCTTGGGTGTAGTCCACAAGCATGTTTTCATCGAGGATGATATCATCCTTTGGCTTGAATTCTTCAAGAGAACTTTGAGATGGACGAACTTGAGAGTTATCTTGTATGTCGTTGAAGTGAGCTTCGGCTTTGTTTCCATGGACTTGTTTCCCTTTTCCTCCATAATTCATGTATAGATCCACGAGGTGCTTGGGAATACGACATTTGTTAGTACGATGATTCGCACATCCACACCTTTGACAAGTTTGAGAACTGTCATTACGGTCATTTTTCTTGAAATGACCTTTCCCCATTGATCGACCGTTGGTCTTTTGACCATTGTTGTTTTTCCACTTTGCTTTGAAATTTCGGAAGTTCCTTGTACGGTTTCCAAATTTCTTAGTAAAATGAGCATTAGCATGTGCTTCAGGGGTTGGCATTGCGCCCGTTGGGCGAGCATTATGATTTTTCATGAGAAGCTCATCATGCTTCTCGGCCTGAAGTCATGTACATATAAGCTCAGAATACTTAGTGTATTTCTGTTGACGATACTGCTGTTGCAATATCCTCATTGAGGGGCGGAAAGTGCATAAGGTTTTATCTATTAAGTCCTCATCTGAAACCTGTTGATTGCAAAATCTCAGTTTGGAGTTGATCTTATGCACAGCAGAATTATATGCAGCCACAGACTTAAAGTCCTGGAACCTTATGAGAGACCATTCTCTCTGTGCTTCCGGCAACATTACTGCTCTTTGTTGGTCATATCTCTCCTTTAGGGAGTTCCATAAGGCTAATGGGTCCTCCTCCATCATATATTGAGTTTTTAGATCGGGATGGAGGTGGTGCCTTATGAAATGTAATGCTGCATACTTTATCACTTGTGGTCTTTCTGTAGCATTTTCAGGGGGTGTGACAATGCAAGGTCCAAGGTTACGGCCAGTCAAATTTATTTTTATATCCATGGCCCATGATAGATAGTTACTTCCATCGACTTGTAGTTCTTCAAATTCTTTCTTATTGATGCCGGCCATTTTTCCTGCATGTATGATCATGCATTTGATTAATTCTACTTGATAGTAAAATTTATTCTGGTAAACAACAAGTTTGTTCTAGAGGAACAAATTAAGCTTTTAGGCTGATGTTTTCATATGTGTAGATCTTCGAATTTCAAGTTAACACAATGTAGATAATTTCCATTTTATGGAATACATTTCTCAGTATTAGAAAACATAATCTGACGTATGTCAGTAGATGTCTTTTCCTAATACCCTGTGTTATACTTTGACATCAATATATTTGGAAGAGCACTTTGGAGATATTCTTTATCGTAAAAAAAAATACCTCGCAATGATGGATAATCTGTAATTATACAGTAGATGCCATCACCTTGTGTTTCACAAATATGATTCGAGATATTCACATTTTTATCTCATCATTTTTATTAGTGAGAAATTTTGCAAGAAATAAAATTTCAGTTGCAAAAATTGTTGTACCAAATAACATGTCATAATATGCTAAAGGCAAATATATAACATGTCATATTTGAATAGACATAAGGTCTAGAATATATATACAATACAATAGATGGTCAAGCTGACTAAAGGACAAACTGGCAATCGTACATACTGATTTACAATACATTTAATATTGCTAAAAGTGGCAGATCTGCGGTCCAAAAATATAGTCTGCAATAATGCCTAGATACTAAATTAGCTTAATGTAATACAGTACTAATCTTGCACGTGGCCCGTTAGGCCTTTGGGCCCATGGCCTGTGTTGGCACCGCTTGGACGTGCTGGTCAAAAGCCAACGGAGACTCGCAGTGTAGAAGAGGGCCGGTTGTGGTCGAAGCTTTGGAAGACAGCAGTCCCATCGAAAGTTCGAGTGTTCCTGTGGAGACTCGCAAAACATTCTATACCCACTAATGATGTTCGTTGCAGGCGACAGATGGCAACAACAGCTGCGTGTGGGGTGTGCGGTCAAGAGGATTCTTGGTGACATTCACTGCTCGAGTGTAATCTAGCGAGGTGTGTTTAGGCTCTCACTAGAGAAGAGATCGTGGAGCATGTCTCTAGAGCGGAGGAGCCGAACCCCAAGCAATGGATCTTTCACTTGTTGGAGACGATGAACATGGCTTATATCACATGTGTACTCGTGACTATATGGGAAATTTGGCATGCAAAAAGAAAGGCAGTGCACGAGGAAATCTACCAAAGTCCGATGGCGACGAAGGGGTTCATTGACAGGTTCTTGGAAGACTTGAACTCAAGCCAGGAGAGAACGCCAGTTGGAAGCACTAGGAGATCAACGGCAGCTAGACGGACGGGCTGGCTGGCTCCACCGACGGGCTACTGTAAGATCAATGTCGACGCTGCCGTGGCGAAGACAGAGGCGAAGGGCGCTGTGGGAGCTGTCTGCCGATCAGATACAGGCATGTTTATTGGTGCCTCGGAATGGTTTATGATGGCATCACCGACCCGGAATGCCTCGAAGCCCTTTCATGCCGGGAGGCCCTCGATCTTGCAGATGACTTGCACCAGGGACCATCTATGGTGGCATCAGACTGCTTGGCCGTGGTCAAGGGCATAAATTCTGTTGACAGAAGCAGTGCGGCAAGTATTATCAAGGAGGTTAGGGAGAGAAGTAATGTTAGAGGCTCGATATCCTTCGTTCATGAGATGAGGGAGATGAATGTGGAGGCTCATCGACTGGCTAGATCAGCGACGTCGCTCTCCACTGGTTCCTCGAACCACCAAATGGTTTGAACATTCCTGTATCTGCTATTCGTATCTGAAATAAAATGTGAAGTTCTAAAAAACAAAACAAAAAGCCAACGGAGAGGAGCAAACGGATACATCCCCAAATCGAAATGTCCTCATCCGTAACCAACGCCCGCTGCCCATCGGCGCCATGGCCGGCGGCTTCAGCGCCGGATCGTTCCCACGGGAGGGTCGTCGAGGCGGAGCTCTAAGAGGCGGTTGGTGATGCCAAGGAGCGCCGGGATTGGGAGGCACGGCTCGAAGCCATGGCGCATGCAGTAGTACACCGGCTGGCTGGCTCCACCGACGGGCTACTGTAAGATCAATGTCGACGCTGCCGTGGCGAAGACAGAGGCGAAGGGCGCTGTGGGAGCTGTCTGCCGATCAGATACATGCATGTTTATTGGTGCCTCGGAATGGTTTATGATGGCATCACCGACCCGGAATGCCTCGAAGCCCTTGCATGCCGGGAGGCCCTCGATCTTGCAGATGACTTGCACCAGGGACCATCTATGGTGGCATCAGACTGCTTGGCCGTGGTCAAGGGCATAAATTCTGTTGACAGAAGCAGTGCGGCAAGTATTATCAAGGAGGTTAGGGAGAGAAGTAATGTTAGAGGCTCGATATCCTTCGTTCATGAGATGAGGGAGATGAATGTGGAGGCTCATCGACTGGCTAGATCAGCGACGTCGCTCTCCACTGGTTCCTCGAACCACCAAATGGTTTGAACATTCCTGTATCTGCTATTCGTATCTGAAATAAAATGTGAAGTTCTAAAAAACAAAACAAAAAGCCAACGGAGTGGAGCAAACGGATACATCCCCAAATCGAAATGTCCCCATCCGTAACCAACGCCCGCTGCCCATCGGCGCCATGGCCGGCGGCTTCACGCCGGCTCGTTCCCACGGGAGGGTCGTCGAGGCGGAGCTCTCAGAGGCGGTTGGTGATGCCAAGGAGCGCCGGGATTGGGAGGCACGGCTCGAAGCCATGGCGCATGCAGTAGTACACCGGCGGCGGCGGAAGGTGTGCTGCGACCGCGAGTTCCTCGTTGCCGGAGTCATGCTCCAGTGCGTCGTCAAACTCGCGCTCTGGGTCGTCGATGAGCCATCCTGCGCTTGGTCCGCCCAGGAGCCATTCCATGGGTGGAACGGCGAACTCTTGCGGCAGTGGCACGCTTGCGCTGATTTGCTCCGCAGCGACGTCCGGCGCGGCAGCAGCCTCCTAAGGTATGAACCGGGCCTCTTCCCGGGGTACAGCAGCCCTGGTACTTGGTCCAGCGGTTCCAGGAGAGGGGCGGTCCTGCATCCGATGGTTACCGTGACGGAGGTGGTTGGCTACCCGGCACTTGCTGCGGCGGCAGCGGCGGAGGCCACTGGCAGGCCTGTAGCGGCGGTGACGGCGGAGGCCGTCGTTCCTGTCAGAGCGACCGTGACGGCGGTAGCCAAATGCGCGGCGACGGCGAGAAAACCTCCAACCACGATGTCCGACCACAAAACGAGGGAAGGCGAAAGCAAGTTGCGGCAAAGTTGCCATTTTCTCACCTTTCTTCTTCTACTTCTCCTCTGCCTATTTGCTGTTCAGACCATAGTGCCTGATAACGTGAGAAGAGCGAAACGAATAGAAGTGAATCATCTGTATTCATTGATAGTGACTGCTGGCCTTTTATACTAGCCAACCGTCGTGAGTACATAGTCGGTTTAAAAGTTTCTCGCCTCTTTGGCATATAGCGTATGGACAACGCCAATAATTCTAACCGCTAGGAAGTTATGCTAGGGAAATCCTAACTGCCATATTAGCCTAAGGATAACGCTAATATTTCCTAACAGTTAAACAACCTTGCCGAGCAGGAAAAATGCGACAATTACGGAATTACCACATGTGGTTTCGGGGTTACTTGCAATGAGGTATCTTCTGGCCTTCAGAAAGCCGGACCAAAGGCTGTCCGCGTATGACTTCTTCCGAATGGTGGCCCATAAGCCCATTCGGCTACGAAGAAGTCGGATGACCGTAGATTGTAGATTTAGCTTAATAGATTGTTTATTCCTACTATAAGCTTAAATACGGCTCTCTATATAAATCCGGACGAGATAAACCCTAGGAAGATTCATCTTCTACCTAGGTACTTGTATCATGTGCTCGTTAATACGCCGACATAGTTGGTATTGCAGGAAGTAGGGATCCATCCGGCTAATCTGAACCTGGGTAAACCACTATGTCCTCGCGTGAACCACTCCCCCACGTTTGCCCCCCTCATCTTCTTCCTCGTAGATATAGCATCCCCATATGGGAAACTTACTATGGGTAGACAACATTTGGCGCCCCATTGTGGGGCGAACGATGTCAGGGCTCCTATGCGGCATCGGCGACACAATCGCCATCGGCACCGTTGTCCCGGGCCGTATGGAGGCTACCTCGCCAACGGCGATACGGTCACGTCGTCGCGCAACCACATCGTCTGCGCCTATGTTGTCGCGATCGGCACCTCCAACATCTTTGTCGGGCTGACGGCGGAGGCAATGGGATTCCATGGGGGAAGCAAATTCTTTCCTCCCACCCAGCACCCAACCACCAAAGGTAACGAAAAACGCATATCTCCCATGTAGTCCTACTGTAAAATCTCCTATACAGATTCCGGAAAATAGATCTATATTTGTGGGTATGGTGCAAGAAGAACCCTCGAAAGAGAAATCTGAACCTAGGTCCATACTCACTGCCATTAACAACAAAGGCGACTCGGAAGCCGGAAATGATTCGGATGACGATGGCACCACTTTGTCGAAAAAGTCTGAAAGACCACTAGATGCTCATATAGTGTCTATATGGAGGTGCCAACTAAGCCATCAGTAGAGGATGAACAAACGTCCTCTAAGGAGGCTCTCGAAAAGGCGAGAGCCGCATTGCCGAGCGACGAAAAGGAAGATCCACACTCTTTGGAAGCTCAGTTCCGAAAGGAGAAGTCCAAATCGCCACCTCCGCCACCCCGGAAGATAGATCCGCCCAAGAGGAAGCCGACAACGAAACCCCGGAGTCTGGATCTGCAAGATAGGGTGCTCGAAGAAGGTGGCACTAGCGGAACAAAGGAGGATGATGGGAACAAAAAAATCCCCACAACCTCCGCAAAACCTAGACGAACTTGATGAGTACGCATTACTAAGAACCACGGTAGATCCGTCTGAGCCCCCGCAGTTCCTTGAAGCTAGACGCCAGCTACTAATGAAGGAGACCGACTACCTAGAAAACAAGCGCAAGGAGCAGAAGAGCGCACAAGAAGCCATTGAGGAGGCTTAGGCATCCGTGGAAGAATACAAAAGGAGGGTCACACGATCCACTATCAAAGCAAACATAGTCAATCCAAAGGCGGATGACCCAGCTCGTCGTCGGGTATTAGCTACTGACTGGACCAGGGAAGCAACCAGCAAAAACGTGAAGGGGGAACCAGTCTTCGGAACCCCAGCAGTGAACATGGCAGTAGCGTACGAGATCCTGAATGACGATCGCTACACCCAAGCTAAAAAAGTAAAGTACGGGAATTTGCTGCTACATCAGGCAATGCTCCAGCAGTAAAACGGCGAAACACGCTCGGGAAAGTTGTTCGACAACTCTCGGTTGTGTGGAACCAGAACAACAACCTTCGTTCTTAGCCCTACTAACGCCTCAAAAGAAAATACTAAGGTACAAAAGGACGACGAAGTGTCGAATACGGGGTCCAGCCATGGCAAGCATGAGGAGAAAAGTGGGAAAACAGACCCAACCCCACATAAGGAGGAAATTCCTCATCAATCCCACACCGCCAGGAGCAGGGACGACCTGCCACCTCAGGCAAATCCCAATGGTGGACGCGGAAGATTAGTCGGTCGTCAAAGACGAGAGCATTGGTGGTCTTCGCAACGCGAACATGGGGGAAGACAGAGAGGGAGAAAGCTCCCCAGATCGCAGTACGTCCCTGATAGGAATGCGAACGTCGAACCATGAAGCGAGTGTTCATGAACCAGCGGCTCACACCATTCCATATCGCTGCATTCTGACGCTTGGGAAATGCTGGATGCAATAAGAGCGGCCAAAGATGCAAACTATCTAGGGCCAAAGTGTTTCGGAGACAATATCCGATATTTGGAGCTCCCATTAGGATTCGCCAAAGTTAGAGCAACGCATAAGTGTTATGACGGATCCATCAGCCCAAACACGTTGCTGCTAGACTATCACATGGTTTTGAAAATTAAAGGCGGATAAAATTTGTAAGCAGTACGTTTTCTTGCCCTTGATGCGCTAATCCAAGGAACAATAACATGGATTGAAAGCCTTCTGCCAACATCCATAAATAGTTGGGAGGACATGGCACGGGTGTTTACCCACCACTTCAAGGGCATGTACAAACGCCCTAAAAGCATCAACGAGATACAGAACTACGTACAGTATGACAATGAAACCAACGTAGATTACATCTCAAGATGGACTATGTTGAAGAATAGCCGCGAGGGGGCAAGTGACCTCCAAGCACTGCATGAATTTGTTAATGGACCGAGGAATGGTTTGGTCAAGTTCATGATTACATCATCCGACCAGCTGGACCTCGGATCCATGCTGACAACCGCCAATAAGAACGCATCAGCTGACGACCTAAATGGAGGAAAATTCAACGAGTACATAAACAGTCAATTGAAGCCAAAGGTGGAGTGCAAGCCTAACCAAGATCCTCCAAAACCACAGAAGAAGGTTAACACCTCCTTTGGTAAAGGCGGACCACCCAATGGCGGACCGTGGAAAAGCGAGTCCAAGGAACCATAGTTTAAGGAAGATATCAAGAAGATGGACTGGGACAAGGTGAGGCTTGGAACCGTGTCTCCTCCACTCGAGATTTGGGAAGTCCAACCACACAAACCAGCGATGTTGCCTCAACAGTGCATTGAGGCAGGAATCTGACAGTGGGTACAAAGGAAAAAACTTCAAGAGGAATTTTGTCCCTAAACCTAAACCCAAAGAACAATAGGCAGACAGTGCCTTCGACATGGATGAACAAATCCAGGAACAACAAAGGAGAGGCAACCCGAAATTCCCCAAAGTAAGAGGGAGTGTGAACCACACATTCTTTACAACACCATCCGTCAGAAAGGTGAAAGCTGCATGGAGGGAGATCAACGATATTTTGCCAGCAAACCCCCAGTTCCTGAAGTATGCTGAAACTCCCATATCCTCGGATCACATAGGCCATCCGTCTTACGTCCCAGACCCCGGAGCACATGCTCTAGTGGTGACCCCAATAGTGGAAAATATAAGGCTCCACAAGGTCCTCATGGATGGCGGAGCCAGCATAAACCTCATGTACTTAAGTACATTGGAGAAGCTCCAACTATCACGGAAGTAACTAAACCACATCAATGTGAAGTTCCGCTGGATAGTCCCGGGACGACATGACACATCTCTAGGAAAATCTCCATGGACGCCGCATTTGGTGTTGCGAAACACTTTCGAATGGAAAGAATCTCCTTCGAGGTTGTCTTGTTCCAAAGCGAGTACCACGCCATACTCGGGCGTCTGGCGTTCACCAAATTCATGGCGCACCCATGTTATGTATACAACAAGATGAAGATGCCAAGAACCAAAGGCGGCGTCATCAGTGTTTGTGGAAATTTTAATCTGGAAAAGGAATGCGAACTGGCGAATGCCGAATGCGTTGAAACCAACATTGCCAAAGAAGAACTGCAAAAACTGGAGAAAGAGATGAAGCCCGGAGAAATGCCAGCCGACAAAGAAGCGATGCTGAGATGAAGGAATCCTTGAGCGCCAAGAACACTAAAAAGGCCAGGCTCAACCCCAATGACCCAACCAAGGAGGTCACCATTGGGGCAAATCTGGACCCCAAATAGGAAAGCGAGGTCATGAAGTTCCTCCAGGAGAACGGGGACATATTCGCTTGGCACCCATAAAACATGCTAGGCGTGCTCTAGGAACTCGCCGAGCACTCCTTAAAGGTGAAGAAGGATCGAAGCCTATGAAGCAAGGACTCCACCGTTTCAATCCGACAAGATGTAGAGCCATTGGAAAAGAGATTCTTCAGCTTCTAGCAGCCAACTAGTTATAGGTTTTAAGTTTTTAGTTTGAATTCGCGCCGACTACGGCTGCCTTACCTCCTAGGCCACCCAAATATTATGTAATCTAGTCGCCGGCCACCAGAACCCTGGCGGATATCGTCTTTGGTGGGGCGGGCCCGGACATACGCTCGCGGCCGTCCTCGACATGATCGAGGGCGGTAATACCCCGCGGATGGAGTACCCACCGTCGTCCACGTCTCGCCGCCGCGGGGCGGCCTGGCTGCCGAGGCAGTTCTTGGGGTCCTCTTCGTCGTCCGCGGCCATGTCTTCGCGGTCTTCCGCCTTGGCGCCGCAGGTCCCCCAGTTCCCGGTAAAGCCAGAGCCTGAGTCGTCGCGGGAGACGCCGCTTCTCCGACGCTCTCGCCGTCGCGCAACCCCCTTGGCTGCTCGCCATGTCCCCAACCTGGTGGTGCCGAAGGAGGAGCACGCGAAATGGGCGCCGGACGATATCGAGGTCGGCATGGCCTTGTCCTGCAACATGTTCATCAGCGAGGAGATGCAGCGCCAGCGTCGCGGTCTCGAGGAGATCGCCGCTCGCTGGTGCGCCCGTGAAGAAGACGGCTTCGTTGTGCTGGACGACAGCGACGAGGAACCAGTTTGGCCGGCGAAGAGGCCCTTCAACACTGCCGGAGAGGGCTGCAGCTACGTCCCGAACTAGTTATAGGTTTTATGTTTTTAGTTTGAATTCGCGCCGACTACGGCTGCGTTACCTCCTAGCCCACCCAAATATTATGTAATCTACCCTAGTTTGCGAATTTCGTTCGGTTTCGTCGAATTTTGCCAAATTTGTGTGCGCGCGTCTGGGCCGACGACTGGGAAGTATCGCTCCCCAAGGCGAAAATTACGCCAGCGGCGGTTTTTTCGACCGAAAAAAGGCCTGGGGCCGAACATAAAAGGTAAAAAAAAAAGTGAAACTGTCGAATGTACTACGTGATGGGCTGCTCCGGGTGCACAGCGCACCGGAAGTGTTTCTCCAATTGTTTTTGCAGCGACGAGGCCCACGGCAGTGGCAAGCAAAAGGAAAGAGCAGTGCCCACCGTCCGATCCCGTGAACCGGGTCTACTCGAGGCCAGATCACCGGAGTAGCAAAACCGTCGCGTCGGTCGACCACTCCGCGTCTCCGCCCCGTCCCGCTTCTTTCAAATAACCGCCTTCCCTCCCTCCTCTTCCACACCCCTCCCCGCTCCCGCTTCTTCCCCATGGACCAAAACGAGGGCCCGCTTCTTCATCCGTCCGTGGAGAACACGGGTTTCGCCGGCCAGGTTTCCTGTGTAGAGGATGGCCAGCAGGAGCACGGCTTGGACACGGGCAATCCCGTCCACGCCGACGCGTCGGATGATGAGGTATCGGGTGGTTATTCAGACTCGTAAACGACCTGCAGGACGGGAATGCTCTGTTCTTGACGGACGCGCTTCTTGGCTCTTCTCCGCAGGGACCTTCGCCGGACCCGAGCGAGGCCGCGGCGGCATCGGACAGCATCGAGATTGAGGACACTATCACGATCGCGACACACTTCGGTAAGAACTCCGATCATTCGCATGCGTTTCACGGTAACACTAACTCAAAGGGCTGCATGTTTTCTTCTTGAATCTTGATGATTCGTCCCCCTCGCGAATTCGTCAGAGTTCCGATCCGCCGCTGCGGACACTAAGCCACCGTATACCTCCTTCGGGGCACGAACCAGAGGAAGGAAACAGGTCGTGCCGACGAAATTCGTCGACGCGGCCGGAACTCCCGAGGATCCTGTTCCTGGCGCGCCGGCGACCGGTGCCCACGAGGACGTCTCAGGAGTGGCGGATGGAGATCAGGGCGACGCGCCGGTAGATGACAAGAAACTGAAACGGGCATGCTCCGGTAAGATTACCAATTACGAACCATTCAGTTCTTGGTCACGTTCTTCTGAACTTAGCAGAGTAATTTGGCTGGCTGGCGCAGCGCCTGGTGCCACGGTCGCGATTGCCCACGCCTCGCCGCCAGACTCGTACCGCCGCGTGCCGTCCCGGAGCAGGAAGCAGTACTCCCCGAAGCGCTTCGTCGCCGCGCCGCCCGGAGGCCATCCGCCTCCCCCTGCCAGCCTTGGCTCCGCATTGCCGTCAACGTCGGCGTCAGGGCCCCGCACGGCGACTTTCGGTGTGATCGATGCATTGGCCCCCTCCTCGTCCAACCGCCCACCTTCTCGAGGCAGGAAGCAGCCTCGCCCTGAGCACTTCATCCCAGAGGAGGCCGAAGCTACAGCCAGCGCCAAGGCTCGCCGGAGTGACATCGTCCTCGACAGGTTCCTCTCTTCTCTAGTCCACGGCACCCCGGCCTCTGACTCTGAGTGGGCGAGGGACGTCACGGCGGAGGACGCCGCCGTTCGAGAGAACCGCAATGTCGAGGGCTTCAGGATCAGGTATGCTAGCCGCCACGCAGCCCGTGCCCGCAGGCTACGCGCGGCGGCGCTCAGCCGCCTTGGAGCTTCATGCGGTGGGCCGTGTTCCTTCGCCTCGGCGTCGGCGCCCGGGAGCCCACCTCGAGAACCCGACGGGAGAGGGAGATTCTACGGCGTCCTCGCCGTCCTCGGCGCGTCACTAGCGCTCAGCGTGGTGTCGTGCGTGCTGTTCTACATCGTCGGCCAGAGGAGCGAGTCTGGTCCGCTCGGGGAGAAGCAGGACAAGGTACAGCGTACAGCAGGTACAGCTTCTGATGCATTTTTTGGCCTGTAGGTTTTGACGTGCAACTTTTGGTGTTGTTTCTGTTCTTCAGTGACAGTGAGCGATCTGAACGGTACAGGATTTCAGCAAAATGATGGCTACATGCTGGGGCACAGTACAACTTAGTTTTTTATGTCCAAAGACTCTCTGTTAGAGCATAAAATTGTTATGTAAGTTCTTTGAATTCGGTGATCCGTGTATAACTGAAAATCAGAACGAAGAACTCAATTTAGCATGCAGCTTCTCTCCAAACTTTCAGATTGTCTCATCATGCAGTTCTCTGAACTCTACTTCCGATTGTTTATATCCATTGTGCCTGCTTGCAGTTTTCTGAACTAAGGTTCAGAATGTTACGTCTCGGCCTGCAGTTTTTCTGAATTCCTAACTTTCACTGTCGGTGTTATTATTATTTTTCTGGCATTCTTCCCTTTGGATACCGTAGTCGTTTTTTTGTCTTTCATAGTAGATAACCACTTTTAGATTTGAACTGGTGGTATTGTATTATTTTGATATTGAATTGAAAATGATAGCATAGGACTCGTATATTATAACAGTAACGCCTTAAAATATACACCCTCTGTATCAAAATATAAAATGTTTTAGACATGTTTAGTTGTAAGATGCACATGAATCTACACAATATATCTAATAAACGCTAAAACATCTTATATTTTGATACGAAGGAGTACTAGTCACCTGAGTGAAGGAGAAGTAATCAAGACAACAGACAATATCTAGTCACCTGAGTGGATCGATATATAGCCTAGAGCATGGAGCGTGGCTATGGGGCGGAGGCTGGGTTTTCATATAATTGTGGGCGAGAAATCGTCAGGACTTTCCAAGCAGGACCAAAGATTTTTATATGCGTGGAAGTTTTGATTTTTTACCATAACATGGTATTTACTATCGTTGGGGTTTGGTGTTGAAACATCTTTGGATTTGGAGATATGCTTTGGTGGTATCTACGAAGTACTTTAGGTTTTCTCGTTAGAGGGTCTAAGACTAATTACGGTATGGGGGCATTGCCCTCATACTTCATCCGTTCCTGCTTCTTTTTGTTCTAACAACAATGAGCATTACATATTCATTCCTGAAGTGAAATATGCCATCTGGATCTCCCGTATGTCAAGGGGACCTTTCGTAGTTTTCATCTCTACGGGTTTTTATATAATTGTATGTGCAAGAAATCATCCAAAATTTCCAAGCGGGACTAAAGGGTTATAGGTATGAGACCATAAACACTAGTCCTCGCATTCCTCTGCTAAGAGCAGCACATACAAGGTTTGAGCTCCTCATGGGGAGGAAGGAACTGTATAACTACTGAAGACGCAAGATTTAATCACCAGAGTGGATTGATATATATCGTGGAGCATGGATCGTGGCTATCCGTTGGAGGCTGCATTTTCATAGAATTGTGCGTGAGAAATCATCCAAATTTCCAAGCAGGACCAGAGGATTATATGCGTGGAAGTTGTCATTTTGTTTTAGCGTAACATGGTATTTATCATGGCCGGAATTCCTGGTGTTGAAACATCTAGGTTCACACTTGGAGACCTAATTTAGTTATCTACCGAGTACTTTAGGTTTTTTCGTTACAGAGTTATGGTATGGGGCTGGATACGGGCCAGGCGGGCCTAGATCTGCCAGCAGTGCGCGGCGAGGGCTTCCACGAATCGAGGGCCACGGTGAGGCTGCGTTTGGTGACTTCAACCGAGGGATGCATGGTCGCGGGCGGCAAGAAAGGTCGTGGCGAGGTGCCGGCCGACCAATTTCGTGGTTGGCATCCTGGCGCGGTGGTAGGTTGGTGCCATGCCGATGAGGCCGAGGCGGCGGCCTCTGCGAGCTTGCGAGCCAGGTCTAGGCCAGGTGAGCCTAGATCTGGCGGCTACTTTATGTGCATGTCCAGGCCCGAGCTTTGCGGGTTGCCGTTCATCAGGCCTACTCGACGTCCTGCTGTTGTTGTGCCATTCCCCATCCGTGCAGGTGCGACCTTGCAGGGCTCCTAGGGCTCCATCTTTTATGGTTGTGGTTTAAAGGTATCGGGAGAAATCCTTACTGGCGTGTCTGTCACCGACGCGGCGACACTTGTGGGTGCCACCATTCCTCCTTATAGGGCGTTGGGGTCTTGCCCCCTCTAAAAATGCTAGTTGTCAATCCATCGTCATAAGTGCCTCCATTCCTCCATGGAGGGTGTTGGGGTCTTGTCCCCTCTAAAAATGGAAGTGGTCAATCCATCGTGACAAATTGTCTCTAGGCCTTGTTGGTAGCTTTGTACTTCATCCATCAGAGTTCCTCTTAAAAAAATTGGTTATGGTAGTTATGCTGTCAGAAGAATCAGTCTTTTTTAGTTGCTTTTGCAAGATACGATCAACACCATGTATTTTACTTCCCAATAATGCTACACTTACGGGCAAAACTCTTACAAGATTTTGTTACGGGATTACGTGTAAACTTCACAGCTACTGCACGTCCTTGAATCACGCGATGTAAAAGGATTTTCACCAGCCAACTGCTCCCACGTAATCCCGTAAGTCATTCACGTAACTTGCATCCCGTAAGTGTAGCATTATTCCCTACTTCCTCCCAACTACAAATGTGTTACTTCCTCCGTTTATAAGGCATACTAATTACCATTTCAATTTTGACCATATACGTAATAAAAACAAGTGAATCTATGTACGAAATGAGTCTAGATTCACTCATTTTAGAATGTATACGGTTAAAACTGAAATGTATTATAGAAGTGGACGGAGGGAGCATTTGTAATGATGAAGTAGGAGAAACTACGGAGCATCTTTTCTTTCGCTGCAATTTTTCCCGAGCATGTTGAAGTATTCGTGCACACAGCACATTGGTTAGAGTATTGCTGAGAATGCCACTCACCTAGAGCGTGTTGATCTGCTTAAGCTGCGGTTGCATAACGTGAAGTATTTTTAAAACATAAAAAATATATTTACGAGTGTTTAAATTTTTGGAAAAATAAACCGGGATATGAATGGTATATTTATAAGCGTGCAAACTTTCAATTTCAAATGCAAAATAGTATAGACTACACGAAATATGAGAAATTTGATATTTCAAAATAGCGGTACTAAAATCCACACTTTTGTAATTTTTGTGTAGTTCAGAATACAAAGTATTTGAAATTGAAGTTTTTACACTTTTTTTAGGATACACCATGGGCTACATCGGGATTTTGTTTCTGAATTTTCCGAAACTCATAATATGACTTTTTTTGAATGGCGGGATCATTTGTGCCCAGGTGCACCAAGTGTTGTATAAGCCTTTTTTTTTTCATGGAGATAGTTATTCTTAGAGCCTGGTCAATCTGGAAGTCTAGAAATGCTTTAAAATGGTAAACCAAGTGATTTCAAGAGTAAAGTTAAAGGACGAGGGAGGCTGCTATCTGAATTTTCAAATATGCATATATAGGCTTCAACAAATGAAAACGACTGTCCCCAAGAATATCACCAAGCATCTTCTTTTTTTTTTAGATAACAGGCTGAAAGCCCGACGTTAAATTAATAACGCCCCGAATGGCGACAAAGATACAAGGTCACACACACAACGCGGACAACCAAGCATCTCCTTCCTCGAGTAATGTTTGGTCTCTAAGAAAGTGTTCAAGTCCGCATATGCAATGGTGGACAAGGAATTTGAAACAAATCCAGAAGAGATTCTTGCTGATTAACTTGTCCGAAAAAATTGCTAAATGTGAAAAAAAAGATTTAAAAAATCCTCCTGATGCAATTATCATGAGCGTTAGAAAAGGCTTGCCGGGCCGAGCAACAACACTAGAAGCGTGGCCATTATCATCATGAGCGGCGGGCGCTCCAGCGCGAGAGCACCGGACACCGCCGCGGCCGTGTGGAACGTCAGCTGCCCGCCGTGGATGTCGTACGTCATGTTCCTGCCCGCCTGAACGAGGCTGCCTAGGACAGATCCGGATTTCGATGGTAGTATGGTGAGACACGTCTGTTCGGCCGTGACGGCCAAGAAGTAGTTCTCCACCTTGAGCTCCATCACAGCGTCGGCGCCGTCGAAGACAAGCGCGAGCCGTGGAACCTTGGCGTTCGTGAAGTCCTCGGTGAAGAAGCACAGGTGGCGGAGGTCGCCGGCGACGTTCACCGGAGCCATGCCCTCCGACTGGAACCTGCTCACAAGCTCCCGCCTCAAGACCCTGTACGCTGCCCCCCGCGCGGCGACTTCCGGTGTGATCGATGCATTTGCCTCCTCCTCGTCCAACCGCCCACCTTCTCGAGGCAGGAAGCAGCCCCGCCCGGAGCACTTCATCCCAGAGGAGGCCGAAGCTACAGCCAGCGCCAAGGCTCGCCGGAGTGACATCGTCCTCGACAGGTTCCTCTCTTCCCTAGTCCACGGCACCCCGGCCTCTGACTCTGAGTGGGTGAGGAACGTTACGGCGGAGAACGCTGCCGTCCGCAACCAGCGCGGTGGCAGGTGCTTCAGGATCAGGGACGCGAGCCGACAGGCCGCCCGTGCCCGCGGAGTACGAGCGGCGCTCAGCCGCCTTGGAGCCTCATGCGGTGACCCGTGCTCCTCCGCCTCGGCGTCGGCGCTGGGTTGCCCTCCTGGAGAGCCCGATGGGAAAGGGAGATTCTACAGCGTCCTCGCCGTCCTCGGCGCGTCTCTGGTGCTCAGCGTGGTGTCGTGCGTGCTGTTCTACATCGTCGGCCAGAGGAGCGAGTCTGGTCCGCTCGGGGAGAAGCAGGACAAGGTAAAGCGTACAGCAGGTAGAGCTTCTGATTCTGATGCATTTTTTGGCCTGTAGGTTCTGACGTGCAACTTTTGGTGTTGTTTCTATTCTTCAGTGACAGTGACCGATCTGAAGGGAACAGGATTCAGCAAAATGATGGCTACATGCTGGGCCACAGTACAACTTAGTTTTTTTCTGTTCAAAGACTCTCTGTTAGAGCATAGAGTTGTTATGTAAGTTCCTTTGAATTCGGTGATCCGTGTATAACTGAAAATCAGAATGAAGAACTCAATTCAGCACGCAGCTTCTCTCCAAACTTTCAGATTGTCTCATCATGCAGTTCTCTGAACTCTACTTCCGATTGTTTATATCCATTGTGCCTGCTTGCAGTCTTCTGAACTAAGGTTCAGAATGTTACGTCTCTGCCTGCAGTTTTTCTGAATTCCTAACTTTCACTGTCGGTGTTATTATTATTTTGCTGGCATTCTTCCCTCTGGATACCGTAGCCACGGATTGTTCTTCGTTTTTCTTGTCTTTCATAGTAGATAACCACTTTTAGAATTGAACCGGTGGTATTGTGTTATTTTGATATTGAACTGAAAATGATAGCATAGGACTCGTATATTATAACAGTAACGCCTTAAAATATACACCCTCTGTATCAAAATATAAGATGTTTTACATATGTTTAGTTGTGAAATGCACATGAATTACCAAAAGACAGGTGACAAACACGTAGGAGGGGAGGATGCCGTTAGAGGGCGACACCGCGGGCGACACTGCGGGCGACGCCGCGGGCGGCAGTCTGGACGGAGTCTGTGCGATCCCCGCTCGACGTGGTGGATCTCCGCCAGTAGGGGGTCGTTTCTGGGCCCTAGCAGAGGATAGCGACGACGAGCATGGGGATGGGGGATCGCAGGGCGGGCTTTCGATGGATTATCTTGCTTCGATTTGTGTCACGCCGGTTTCTGCCAGTGGGCGAGATCTTCCGCTAGCGTGCAGTGGGAGGGCGTCCAAGAAGCTTGCTAGGATCAAGGCGCAGCGGGAGGCAGCGCGTCAGGTATTGTCTTGCTCACCGTGTTTCTCATGCACGCAGGTCCCGAGATCTCGCAGGCCTCCGGCCAAGCTACCTCCATTTTCGCCGTCGACCACTGTGGAAGGCGAGGACGATGGGGACTGGACGGTGGTGAGGCACAGACGTAGGACATCGAAGGGATCTTCGGCTTCAGAGCATGCGACTACACGTGATTCTGCAAACTCAAAACGGGGCGTTGGTCCTCGATCCATGATTTGGAAAGAGCGAAATTTGCGGGATTGTCATAATCGGAGTATTGGCTCCCGATCTGATCCCCTGGATTCTCGCCATCACCAGCCATTGGGCTGTGTCGCATCTCCAACTTCGCCAGATTCTTGTGATAATCTGGGCCCTCGTGGCAAGGCCCGTGTGGTCTCGGGAATTGGATATTACCCACCCGGTCGTGGAGTCCGAAAACTCCTAGGGTTTCTTTGGCATTCGGCCGCCGCTGCTTCGCAGATCGTGTGCGTCAGGCGATCTCCGGTGATGGCTGGCCGCGGTGGTGGACGGGCGAACAATGGAGGTTTCTTCCAAGGGTTTGGTGGGAATTACGAAGAAGGAGGGCCTAGCAATGTAGCTGGCCGTGGGGTTCATGCTGCTGCTGCCGTTCCGATTGCTGGAGTGCAGCAGGGCGTGGCTAGGCCTGTTGGGGCCGCCGTGGCCGCTCCAGCACCCGTGCAGGCGATGCCGTTCGCTTTCAACGCGGCAGCGGCGGGTCAGTTCAACCAAGGCCACCGTCCTCCGATGTATAACAATGGCTACTATGGGGGCCGTGGTCGACAACGGTACGACAACCAGGGCAGAGGTTTTCCAAGAGGGAGAGGAGGAGGTGGCCGTGGTTTCGGTAATGGATATGTGCGCAGGGATGGTCCGGTGCGAGCTGGTCCTTATGGTAATGATCGGGTGGTTGCACCCGTGCCTAATGCTGCTCCAGTGGTGAATGTTGCTGCTGCACCACCGGTTGCTGCGGGGGCTGCTGTTGCTCCCATGGTTGCTGCGCCTATTGCTGCTGTGGGGCAAGATCAGATTGGGAATTCTGCGATTATTATTGGTCAAAGCACTGTGACAGATAGGGGACCTCCTTCTGCTGATAATGGGATGGTTTCTTCGGGTCAATCTGTGGATGCTTTTGGAAAATCAAAAAATGTGGACAGACATCGGTGCTTTAGGTGTGGCTTGAGTGGACATGCTTTAGGTGACTGTGATACTGAAATGTGCCTAGTCTGTGAGAATAGGAAGCATGTTGATGCCTCTTGCAAATTACTTTCCGCACCAAAACCTCCTCTTATGCAATATGGGTTTGCTCATGAGGAGCTCATGTTTTTTGGGGTGCAATGCTCACAGACATATAGGCCTAAGCTATTGAATCATAGGTTGGCTTCTTTGGTGGTGACTGGAGGGGATCTAAGCATTCCACAAATTATTTGTCAGTTACAAAGACTTGTTCCAAGAGGTAACTTTCAGTGGACTGTCACTAGGAAAGGGCACAATATTTTTCAAGTACAATTTCCTTCTAAGCAAGAGCTAGAGAGGTTGCAGGTATTTGGTACTTTTTGTGTGCCTAATAGTCCTTGTAAATTGACTGTGGAGGCATGGTCTAAAAAGATAGAGCCAGAGGACACCTTACCAAATTTTTGGGTAAGAATATCAGGTATTCCAGAGGATCACCTTGGTGATTATCTTGCTATGTGGTCAGTAGGCTTTCTTTTGGGAAAACCAGTGTGCATTGACATGGAATATACTAGAGAGAAGAAAACTCTGAGAATTCTAGTTGGTTGTCTTGACTATACCAAAATACCTACTTCTTTTCCTCTTTATATTAAAGATGGATTATATAGGTTGGCTTTTGAGGTTGAGGGGGAGGATCATTCTATTCAAGATATTGTTATGGCTGATGATGATAATTCTAAGGAAGATGATGATGGGCTTGGGGATGATTTCCAGGATGCACTGGATAAGGAGGCAAGTCAGAAGAGATCAAGGGGAGTGAGTTCTCATGATGCTAGTTCTGATCCTATGCTTGACCAGGGTGGTGGTTCTGTAGGGAAACACAAACAGCACCGAGGAGTGGTTTTTTCTCCTCAAGTGAAGGAATATTTTGCAAAAGCAAGGAATGAAATTGAGATTCTTTTCGGTTCGGGTGCTGTTACAGCTATGGATACCGCTGTGGTTATTCCGGAGATCACATCGTCTTCTTCTCCTATTTCGAATGCACATGTTGATGTGTGTGCCTCGGGCGTTGGCCTTGCTGTTGATCAAACTACGCCATCTGTTGAGCCTCGTGTTTTTGATGCTCTGGAAGCAGCTTGCGCTGCGAGGGAGGGCGCGCTGCCGGCTCCTGCTGCTGCGTCGACGGGGCAGGCTGCCGCGAGTCCAGGGCAGGCTGCCGCGGTCGTTTTTTCTGCCGTGGGTCTGCCTGCGGTTTCGGCTGTACCTCAGTCCGCAGCTGCATCGGAAGAGAAGATGGATGCTCATTTGATTTCGATTGATGTTTCTGGCTCTTTTTTGCGTGAGGAAAATGTAGACCAGCAGGGAGATCTCGGTGTACCATCTCCAATGATTGACATTTCTATGGATACTGCATCTGTTCCGGTTACGAGGACAAAGGCTGAGGGATTCTCTTCTGTTATTCATAGAGGTTCTACTGCTGCACGGCGCCTATTTTCTGAGGCGGAGGATATGATTTCATCTCCGACTATTGGGTCATCTGCGAGGCATTCTCGCGAGGAGATTATTGCATTTGGCGGGATTTCTGACCCCTCGTCGACGGGGTTGCGCTCAAGTGCTAGGATTCGAGCTCAACCGGACGCGGATGTTGCGGTACAAGAGAGGGCTTCTCTCCGTGCAACTCAACGAGATGAGTATACCACAGGTACTTCAGCAAAACTTTCTTTTGCTTCTTTACCTAATGAAGTTATAATCTCTCGTGCGTCTAAATTGGGTGTGGTATTAGGGAAATCTGTAGAGGAAGTTAATACAGCAGTTAATTCTTTGAAAAAAATTGAATCTGAAAGGAACTATGTGGTTCTTCGTAATAATTTAAACTCTGAGCTACCTACTTCTTCTTCTAGTCTAGTTTTACAGAGAGCTCACAACTTGTGTGAGGATATTGATTTGGAAAACGATGTTGAGGATGAGAATTCGTTGGACATTCCCATTAGTTCTTTAAAGCGTGGTAAGAGGTCTAAGACAGTTGTGTCTTCTGGACTGATTCCTAGGCGTAGTGCCAGATTAAACATCGGTAAAAAGAAAAAGTAGGTGCGATGAGAGGTTTTATTTGGAATTCAAATGGTTTAGGAGACACGGCTAAGCATCTTGCTATTAATGAAACTGTTCGAGAAAATAGTATTGATTTCTTTGCCTTATTGGAGACAGGGAGATCAAACTTTTCTGCTCATTATTTGCGTCATCTTGTGGGGGGGGGGGGGTGGAGTTTACTTGGTATTGTTTACCACCCCATGGGAGATCGGGAGGCATCCTAGCAGGTTTTAATCCTGCTACTATCTCCATTATTGATGTAGTTGCAGGGGATTTCTGCGTTAAGTTTCATTTAAAATCTAAGGAAGATGGATTTCAATGGGCTTTTGTAGTGGTTTATGGAGCTGCCCAAGAAGATAAAAAACCAGCTTTTCTAGCAGAATTAGTACGTATTTGTGAGGGGGAGTCACTACCAATGTTGATTGGAGGTGATTTCAATATTATTAGGAGAAGGGAAGATAAGAATAATGATAATTTCAACGCACGTTGGCCTGTGATTTTTAATGCTATTTTAGAAAGTCTCGATTTGAAAGATTTAGAGATGTCGGGACGTCAATATACTTGGGTGAGTAGACACCCTACCCCTACTCTTGAGAAGCTGGATAGGTTCCTGGCTTCAATTGAGTGGGAACAAAAATACCCTCTCGTGTCGGTTAGGGCTCTCACTAGGACTGAGTCTGACCATGTTCCTTTGCTTATTGACTTTGGGATACCTGCTCATGTTGGGAATTCATCGGCATTCTCTTTTGAGTTGGCTTGGTTTGCGAGAGAGGGATTTTTGGATATGATTAAAGATAAATGGAGTGAAGTGACCATTGGGTCGAATCCTGTTGAAATTTGGCAATCCAAAATTAGACACCTAAGGAGTTTTCTGAGAGGGTGGGCTAAACATATTAGTGGTGAATATAAAATTCAGCGAGATCGTCTTTTGTTACTTATTAATGAACTAGACATCAAAGCTGAAACGTCTCCTCTTACTGAAGAGGAGTGTGAAGCTAAGAGACAGGCAGATGATTTCTTGACTAAACTTCGTAGAGAGGAGGAGTCTAAGTGGGCTCAGCGTGCAAAGGTGAGGCATGTCCAACAGGGAGGAAGTAATACTAGATATTTCCATTTAATTGCTAATGGAAAGCATAGGAAGAAAAAGATCTTCCAATTAGAACAAGATGAAGGCACCATTGTGGGCCAAGAAAATCTTAAATTCTTTATTTCTCAATACTACAAGGGTTTATTTGGGGCATCGGTTCCATCTTCTTTCTCTCTAGATGAAACTTGTACTGAGGATTTACCTCAGGCATCTCTAGAAGAAAATCAGTTTTTAACTTCTCCTTTTTCGGAAAAAGAAGTTTATGAGGCCATTAAGAGTATGGAGCATAATAGGGCTCCAGGTCCAGATGGTTTTCCAGCTGAATTTTACCAACATTGTTGGGAGTTTATCAAGGTTGACTTGATGGGTATGTTTGCGCAGTTGTATGCGGGCAATCTTCCGTTATTTAAGCTTAACTATGGTGTTACTTTTTGCCTAAAAAGGAAGATGCCTGTAGGATAGAGCAATACAGACCAATCTGTTTGCTAAATGTTAGTTTTAATTTTTTTACTAAAGTGGGTACTAATAGAGTGACAAGTATTGCTCAGAAAGTAATCAAACCATCCCAGTCAGCTTTTCTTCCTGGTAGGAATATTCTTGAGGGTGTTGTTATTTTACATGAAACAATCCATGAGCTTCATAGGAAGAAAATGGATGGGGTGATCTTTAAAATTGATTTCGAGAAGGCATATGACAAAGTAAATTGGGCTTTCCTCCAACAAACTTTGCGTATGAAAGGTTTCAGCCCAACTTGGTGTGGGTGGGTCTCTCGTTTCGTGCAAGGTGGTAGTGTTGGTATTAGAGTTAATGATGACATTGGTCATTTCTTTCAGACCCTTAAAGGGCTGAGACAGGGAGACCCCATGTCCCCTATTTTATTTAATCTGGTTGCAGACATGTTGGCAGTGCTTATTGATAGAGCTAAAGAGGATAATCAGATAGGTGGCTTAGTGCCTCATTTAGTGGAAGGGGGAATATCGATTCTTCAATACGCTGATGATACGGTTTTGTTCTTAGAGCATGATCTACATAAGGCTGTCAATATGAAGTTAATTTTATCTATATTTGAACAATTGTCTGGACTCAAGATTAACTTTCATAAGAGCGAGGTTTTTTGCTTTGGCAAAGCTCGTGATCATTTGGATGATTACCGATGTATCTTTGGATGTGAGGTTGGTAATCTACCTTTTAGTTATCTTGGCATTCCAATTCACTTTAGGAGGTTACTGATTAAGGAATGGAAAGTCATTGAGGACCGTTTTGAAAAGAAACTCAGCTCTTGGGCTGGAAAACTTTTGTCATATGGGGATCGGCTGGTGTTAGTTAATTCGGTGCTCTCTAGTTTACCAATGTTCTTGTTTTCTTTCTTCGAGGTTCCTGTAGGGGTACGGAAAAGAATAGACTTCTATAGATCTCGTTTTTTTTTGGCAGAGTGTTCATGCTAAAAAGAAATATAGATTGACAAAGTGGAATATTGTTTGTCGACCTAAAGATCAAGGGGGTCTAGGTATAGAAGTCCTGGAAGTTAAAAATAAATGTCTCTTAAGCAAATGGTTGTTTAAATTATTAACTGAGCAAGGGATTTGGCATGAGTTATTGACTAATAAGTATTTGGGGGATAAGACCCTGGCCGAATTGGAGGCTAAACCCACTGATTCACCTTTTTGGAAAGGTATTTTACGGGTTAAAGAAGATTTCTTCAAACATATTCGATTCAAAATTGGTAATGGTGAAAGTATTAGATTTTGGGAAGATCGTTGGCTTGGGGATGTACCTCTTGCTATCCAATACCCAACGTTATACTCAATTGTGAGTAATAAGAATATTTTGGTGTCTAATGTGCTCGGTCATTTACCGCATGCATTGCATTTTCGTCGGGCCCTGGTTGGACAAAAGTGGGATAGATGGTTACATCTAATGGAACGTTTGATGGATGTTTCCTTGACTAATGATACGGATGGGTGTCATTGGACACTCACTAATTCTGGAATTTTCTCGGTAAAATCTTTATATACGGATTGTATGAATGAGGATATTAGATTCCTTAATAAATACCTATGGAGATTAAAAGTGCCTACCAAAATAAAGATATTTATGTGGTTTTTATCCAGGAAAGAATTGCTGACTAAAGATAATCTAGCTAAGCGAAAATGGGATGGATGTCAAAAGTGTGTGTTCTATGGTGTTTCTGAAACAGTCTCCCATCTTTTTATTTCTTGTGAGTTCGTTAAAAAGATTTGGAGATTGGTGCATTTTACTTTTAGTATATCCTCTCCTGTTAATATTCCAAATTTGTTTGGTAATTGGTTATGTGGAGTTGATTATGATACTAAAACACTTATACGTATTGGGGTTTGTGCCCTTTTGTGGACTGTTTGGAACCATAGAAATGGGGTTATTTTTAACAATGAGAAAGCTGGATTTTTTTTACAGGTCATTCATCAAGCCAACTACTGGATGCATCAGTGGCCTCACCTGTTATCCGAGGACCAGCGTGTTCGTTTGGATGGTGGCTGCACTCGTATGATGGCAGTCGTTCAGGCTATCTACAGCAAGGGTGGCTGGTTGCGTAGTACCCGAATTTGTAATGGGTAGACTCATGTTGATGGGGTTAGGCCATTTGCTTCCTTACTGCGCTTTGGGTTGTGCTGTTTCCCTCTCTAGGGCTATTGAGACTCGTTGAGAGTGGTTCCTTATTGTAAGTTGAATTTTGGATGATTAATGTTTAATAAAATCCGTATGCATCCACACGATGCAGAGGCCGGGTTTCCCTTTTCAAAAAAAAAACATGAATCTACACACTAAAATATATCTAAATACGTGTTGTCTACCTCGTTTGGATGTATGTATTGAGAGCCTAGATATTATATTGGGATGAATGTCCAATATCCAGGATATTGATATTGAGTTTGAATATCAATATTTGTGTTTGGATGTATTAGATATTCGGATAGCAAACAAGATATTGAGGTTGAATGTCAAATGTCGTTTGGATGTACAAAAGTGGTGATATTGCAGTATTTTTAGACTTTGATCATTTTACAGTTCTGTTTACGCCAAATTGTACGGAACACCAATGCCTCTATGGTACGGACTTAAACAAGAAGAATATATTATATCAAAATGAAAGCATAATCCATCATAATCGACCATTTTTAAGATGTCTGAAGTAAACTACATAGTCTCAAGCAAACGACCATTTTTAAAAAGTCTCAAACAAACTACATAGTCTTATACTAAATATTACAGGTTTTTAACATAGCAAATGACAAGGTCTTGACACAGCAAGCAAATGTGAAGTGAATCAAACCACCATGAGCAGAAATTCCTTCCTATCCTCCACGGGGAGCTCAAGAAGAGCATGAAATAAACGCTCGCTAAGGATTAGCTTCGCGTAAGCTCGCAGCCTGTCAGTTTTACTTAACTCCGGTATGTCGGCAAGTGTAGCAAGCACAACAGAAGGAGAAATAGCCTGATTCGCTTGTACCGGCTCAGTTGACTTCATTGCATCAGCAAAAGCCGTCTTCACATCTCCAAGCATGCACATAATTGCTTCACCCATGCGTGGCTTCTTTGATGATGGCCTAGCCAATTCAGGAGAGATATCATTTGCCTCCGGTGTAGCTGCTGGTGGTGATACAGTGTCAGTCTCAGTCGCAGCCCCGGCACCTGTCCTAGCACCTTCACCAGTGGCATGGTCTTTTGAGTAAATAGTACATATCTCATTCCAATTGTGGATTACCTTGTTCTTGTATATAGCTGCTTTTTCATTAGCCTGAAAGCACATACAAACATTAGTTACATTGGCAAGTTAAAAGAAATAGTGGTACATATCATATTGCTTGTCATTTACCTCCACATATTTCTCCCACACTTCTTCACTGTCCATTAGTAGGACATTCTTTTCCCAATCCCAGCCAAATCCACTCTGAGAAAGAATTTTGCTAACGATATCATAGTGCTTGTCAAAGGTTTTGCATCTTGTCGTGATTTTCTCCTTTGTGACTTCCACCGCACACTTTTCACGAATATTTTTTATAGCATGGCGGTAAACATGTGACTTCCATCCATTTTGGGCATGATCACCATTGTTGTGATGCTCAACAAGTACTCCAACAAGGCCCGGTCCATCTCCGGAGTCCACTGCGTGTAAGCTCTTCCAAACTTCTTTGGCTTTTCTCCCTCCATGGACCTACATAATTAGTAAGAAGCATGAACAAGAGGCAAATTGTATATAGCAATAGATCATGAACAGTAGGTAATTATTTGACACAATGATGCGCATGTACAAAATACCCAAAAGGCACCATGTAATAACCTAACAAAATATCCACGTGGAAGTACTAGTCCTAGCAAAATATCCATGACCAATGCACTCAGCCTACTACTACTCCTCTAGTTCAGCATGGGCAACAAGGTAGTCAGCAAACATGTCAGCGGCAAATTGCGTCCTAAAGTTTTTCCATGCATTAGTGACTTGAACACTTCGAATGTAACCACGACCATCTTCATCCTCAAGTGGCTGCGCTGCTAGTTCAATATCGACCTCCTCCAACAATACATCATCCATTGCATACTGCCTCTCCCTTGCGTAGTTGTGCAACACAGCACAAGCATTAATAATTTTAATCTGCGTACATATTAGTTCATAGTCAGCGTAAGTTAGCTAGCTTTTGCGCCTTTTATTCGAAGACAAATAAACTCGCTGTTACCTGGTCCTCTATGTTAAAGAAACTCGCAGTACGCAATATAGCAAATCTTTTCTTCCACAGCCCAAAAGTTCGCTCTACCACATTTCTAGCACGAGCATGACGCAAGTTATATAACTCCTCAGGTTTTTTGGGCTGTTGTGCACTTGCTGCCCACTCTTTCAAGTGATACCGAGTGGACCTAAAAGGAGTAAGAAATCCAGGTCCATTGGTGTAACCAGCATCAGCTAAGTAATATTTTCCTACAGTCAATCAATCAAATTATTTAGTTAACAACCAAAGCAAATAGAAACAAAAAGCCAAGACAAAAGTAGTACCGTTAGGCACAGAAAATGCATCTTGACGGCTTGTTCTCATTGCATCACGTAGAACTCTAGAGTCAGAAGCTGAACCCTCCCAACCAGGCAAGACATACAGAAATTTCATATTCCAGTCTACAACACCAAGCACGTTAGTGGTGATAGCTTGTTTTCTATTTCTGTACCGTCCTTGGGCAGCTACATCGACAGTAACATCAATATGGCAGCCATCTAATGCTCCAAGTGCATTGGGAAACCACTTCCATTTGTAATCATTAGGAGGTTCAACCGAAGGATCCGGCAGTTTAATGAACTCGCCATGGAGACATAGGATCGCCTTTAACACCACAGAAAAATGTGTACTAATAGTCCATAAGGACCTCTTGTACTGCCCTCGCAACAACCTCATTTTCAAACCATGTCCAAGAACAAGTAAGAACATGGCAACCTTTTCTTCCACGGTAACATACACAGTGCCACGTAAACCACACTTCTCACGCAGCATAGCACACAAGTCATGGAAGTTTCGTTTAGTTAGACGAAGCTGATCATAGCAAGCAACTTCAGTACCATCATACATGTCTTTCAGCAAATATTTTCGAAGCGACAATCTATGCTCATCGTCGGTAAAGCTCCCTAAATCCCTCGGTAGTCTTCGTGTACTAAGATATGCCAATGCAAGAAGAGTGGATTCAAAGTATAGTTTCATGAACACAATCCTTCTCCTCTTCCTTCTTTTGTTTTCTTCGGATACATAATTAATCAAGTCTAAATCTTCTGACATTTTTCTACAATGTACACAGTTTAATTATTTCAATAGTCAATCTGTATGAAGACCTCATAAAGTGTTGTATAGTAATAGTATTGTCTACGGCAATTAGAACAAAGAAAGAAAAATCATTTTTCTTGCCATCCTTTCACATTCGCACTCCAATTGCATCAACTATTAAACTCTAGGCGAGAATATTACTATCCATTTGATTGCTGGTCATAACCTTTCTTGGACTAGTTGTCCCTGTTTATGTTCGTTTCTTATACCAATTTCTAATAGCTCCATTGGTGATTCATAAGATACCTGCACTATTTCTTATACCAATTTCTAATAGCTCCATTGGAGTAGTATAAGCGTACGTGCGGTGCAGTCGCTACCAACGCAGCAGTAGAAACCGGCCGTGTGTGTATGGCTTACTACATTAGATGGACCAAATTAAGTAGCTATAGCTTGGATCGGGGCTCCCTGGCTTTCTTAGCACTATCATGCTACAGAATCATGTAGAGAAAGAATCAAAGATGCAACGGGGACGACACTGATGTGCAGCTTTTTAAAAAAAAATTGGATTCTCAGGTTGAATACGGAATATGTATGTGTATCATCCATCGAAGCAGAGGTCGGAGATATCATATTTTGGAAAGAAATCTCGTACTAGCTCCATTGGTGATAAGCATGCAGGATGTAGAAGCTCAAATTGGGACCGACATAGCAGATTTACTGCACGAGAGCTTACAACTAGTGAGGTATGTATCCATTAAGGGACGGGAGATGCAGCAACTCACCTTCCTCTGGTCGCCGCTCGCCGGAGGTCGAGGTGCTGGTGCGCCGGCCACCGGGATCCCTCCGATCTTCCCCAACCTGATGAAGAGAAAATAGATGAGAGGAGGGCCGCGAGCAGAAAAAGAGGGAGGGCAGAGCAGCCGCGGCGGGGGAAGAGGGCCGCGAGCCCGCCGGCGACCGGCCGCTGGAAGGGACGGAGGTGGGACGGCGATTCGACCTGGGCAGCCGCCGCCTGTGGTCTCGCTGGACGGAAGGAGATGCAGACGCGAGGCGTTCGAGAGCTCTCGAACAGACGCGCGTGCGAGAGCGAACAGGTACGAGAGCCTGCGGACGCGAATATCGCCCAATCTCCTGGGGTCGGGGTCGAGATTGACTACGGGCCTATTTTGTCTTCGCACGTACAAGATGGATATTCAATGCGAAAGTCCAGCCCGAAAATCAAGTACATCCAAACAACTATATTCTCTATATTCGGGACTCAATACTCCGAATATCCAATATCAAGCCCCCAATATATACATCCAAATGAGGCAAACGCTAAAACATCTTATATTTTGATACGGAGGAATACTAGTCACCTGAGTGAAGGAACCGTGGAACTAATCAAGACAACAAACAATATCTAGTCACCTGAGTGGATATATAGCCTAGAGCATGGATCGTGGTTATGGGTCGGAGGCTGGGTTTTTCATATAATTGTGGGCGAGAAATCGTCAGGACTTTCCAAGCAGGACCAAAGAGTTTTATATGCGTGGAAGTTTTGATTTTTTTACCATAACATGGTATTTACTATCGTTGGGGTTTGGTGTTGAAACATCTTTGGACTGGAGATATGCTTTGGTGGTATCTACTGAGTACTTTAGGTTTTCTCGTTAGAGGGTCTAAGACTAATTATGGTATGGGGACATTGCCCTCATACTTCATCCGTTCCTACTTCTTTCTGTTCTAACAAAGATTAGCATTACATATTCATTCTTGAAGTGAAATATGCCATCTGGATCTCCCGTATGTCAAGGTGACCTGTCGAAGTTTTCATCTCTGCGGGCTTTTACATAATTGTGTGTGCAAGAAATCATCCGGAATTTTCAAGCAGGACCAAAGGGTTATACATATGAGGGCATTGTCTCCCCCCCCCCAATGCACCATAAACACTAGTCCTCGCATTCCGCTGCTAAAAGAACCATATACAAGCTTCTGATGCATTTTTTGGCTTGTAGGTTTTGACGTGCAACTTTTGGTGTTGTTTCTGTTCTTCAGTGACAGTGAGCGATCTGAAAGGATCATGATTCAGCAAAATGATGGCTACATGCTGGGGCACAGTACAACCTAGTTTTTTCTGTTCAAAGACTCTCTGTTAGAGCATTAAATTGTTATGTAAGTTCCTTTGAATTTGGTGATCCGTGTATAACTGAAAATCAGAATGAAGAACTCAATTCAGCACACAGCTTCTCTCCAAACTTTCAGATTGTCTCATCATGCAGTTCTCTGAACTCTACTTCCGATTGTTTATATCCATTGTGCCTGCTTGCAGTTTTCGGAACTAAAGTTCAGAATGTTACGTCTCTGCCTGCAGTTTTTCTGAATTCCTAACTTTCACTGTCGGTGTTATTCTTATTTTTCTGGCATTCTTCCCTCTGGATACCGTAGCCACGGATTGTTCTTCGTTTTTTTGTCTTTCATAGTAGATAACCACTTTTAGATTTGAACTGGTGGTATTGTGTTATTTTGATATTGAACTGAAAATGATAGCATAGGACTCTTATATTAGAACGCCTTAAAATATACACCCTGTGTATCAAAATATAAGATGTTTTAGACATGTTTCGTTGTAAGATACACATGAATCTACACGCTAAATTCATCTTATAAGGAGACTCGAATACACGCTATTTCCATAATGTAGCCAATGGGCGACATAGGAAAAAGCGAATTCACTCTCTGGTACAGGATGAAGGCTTGATCGAAGGACAAGAACAGCTCAAGGCCTATATTACAAAGTTCTATAAAGATTTGTTTGGGGCTCCGATGGATACTAATGTATCGATGGATGAGTCGCGAACAGATGATATTCCCCAAATATCTGTCGAAGAGAATAACTTCCTTAATGCTCCCTTCACTGAAGAGGAGATTAAGAAGGCTATCTTTTTTATGGAACACAATAAGGCGCCAGGACCAGATGGTTTTCCGGCAGAGTTTTACCAGCATTTCTGGGCCATCATCAAGTATGATTTACTGGAATTATTTGGTTGCTTGCATGCGGGCCAACTGGATCTGTTTCGCCTTAACTTTGGAGATATCATTTTGTTGGCTAAGGTTAAGAAAGCAGAAAAGATTCAACAATACCGACCTATATGCCTACTTAATGTTAGCTTCAAAATCTTTACGAAATTTGCTACCATGCGGATTAACGCGGTGGCTAATCATGTGGTGAAACCTACACAAACTGCGTTTATGCAGGGTAGGAATATCCTTGATGGGGTCGTGGTTTTACACGAGACTGCCCATGAGATGCACACCAAAAAGTTAAATGGAGTGTTTTTCAAAATTGACTTTGAAAAGGCATATGATAAAGTTTATTTGTCGTTTCTACATCAAACTCTGAGAATGAAAGGTTTCTCGGAAGAATGGTGTGCCATGATCCTTAATTTTGTCTCTGGGGTTAGTGTTGCTGTTAAAATCAATGATGATATAGGCAAATACTTCCAGACAAAAAAAAGGATTGAGGCAAGGTGATCCATTATCGCCCATACTATTTAATATTGTGGCGGATATGTTAGCGATCATGATTGAACGAGCAAAAGAAAATGGTCTCATTGAAGGAGTGGTACCTCACCTTGTGGATGGGGGACTATCTATTCTTCAATATGCAGACGACACAATTCTTTTTATGGAACATGATCTCCAGAAAGCAACGAATCTAAAGTTAATTCTTTCAGCATTCGAGCAACTATCTGGATTAAAGATCATTTTTCACAAGAGTGAATTATTCTGCTTTGGCGCAGCCTAGGAGGCAATCGCTCAATACTCCGAGTTATTCGGATGTGAGCAAGGTCAGTTTCCTATTCAGTATTTGGGTATTTCAATACATTATAGGAGACTGACTAATGCCGAATGGAAACACGTTGAAAAACGTTTGCAAAAAAGGCTAGCAAGTTGGAAAGGAAAATTATTATCCCTAGGTGGAAGATTGGTACTCATAAATTCAGTCCTCACTAACATGGTACTGTATATGATATCATTCTTCCAATTACCCAAAGGAGTCTTGAAGAAGTTGGATTACTTCAGATCGAGGTTTTTTTTGGCAAGGGCATAATGAGAAGAAAAAATATCGACTGACAAGATGGGATGTGGTTTGCAGACCCAAAGATCAGGGAGGGCTAGGGATACATGACCTTAAGGTCAAAAACTCATCACTTCTAGGTAAATGGCTATTTAAGCTGCTTACAGAAAATGGTGTTTGGCAAACTCTCCTAGAGAGAAAATACATCGGCACAAAAGCGTTATCACATGTTGTTTGGAAACCAGGTGACTCGCTTTTTTGGACCGGCCTAATGGCGACAAAGAAGCATTTCTTTCGCTATGGGGTATTTAACATCAGGAATGGATCTCAGATACGGTTTTGGGAGGATCAATGGTTAGGAAATGCCACCCTCCGAGACCAGTATCCAGCCTTATACAATATTGTTCGTCACAAAGGTGATACGTTAGCTACGGTAATGTAAACGGTCCCACCAAATATGTCGTTCAGGCGAGATGTTATCGGACCAAGACTACAATCTTGGAATGCGCTGCTTGATAGACTGGCTGCGATCCAGCTATCACAAGGCACCGATAAATGTCGATGGAGTTTAAATAAGAACGAAAAGTTCTCAGTTGACTCCTTGTATAGGGCGTTGATACATTCAGATGTGTCGGTCGATAACAATAAAAAAAAATGGCGCATGAAGATACCTCTGAAGATGAAAATCTTTGCATGGTACCTTCGTAAAGGAGTCATATTAACTAAAGATAATCTTGTCAAGCGCAATTGGCATGGAAGTACAAAGTGTGTCTCCTGTCCTATGGATGAGACGATAAAACACTTATTCTTCGAGTGCGTCTTTGCGAGGTCTATATGGTCAGCTATCCAAATGGCTTCGAACTTATTTCCTCCAACATCCATTGCAAATATTTTTGGCAATTGGTTGAATTGAGTTGATAATAGGTTTAAAACTATGTTTAGGGTAGGAGCGTTAGCCGTAATATGGTCGCTCTGGCTGTGTAGAAATGACAAGATTTTTAATGATACAAATTTCTCTCGTTTGCAGCTTCTATTCCGTTGCACAGGTATTCTCCGTTCGTGGTGCATATTACAACGGACGGAGTTTCCAGGCCTTTTTACGGAGGCGTGTGTACGGCTGGAAAAAGCGGCGAAGGATATTTTTATCCCACATGGATGGCCGCTTGATTTACGGATCACGGCTCCATAGGCGACAATTGATTCTTCATCTTGTTTATAATTGACTTGTCGCATTCTAGTACATTTTTATTTTATACTTTGTCGGCCGTGTGCATCATGTTATGCAGAAGCCGGGTGTAATACTTTTTTAAAGTAATACAGCCCATTATAAAAAAAAATGAATCTACACACTAAAATATATCTAAATACGTGTTGTCTAATAAATGCTAAAATATTTTATATTTTGATACGGAGGAGTACTAGTCACCTGAGTGAAGGAACCGTGGAACTAATCAAGACAACAGACAATATCTAGTCACCTGAGTGGATGTGGATCGATATATAGCCTAGAACATGAATAGTGACTATGGGTCGGAGGTTGGGTTTTCATATAATTGTGAGCGAGGAATCGTCAGGACTTTCCAAGCATGACCAAAGAGTTTTATATGCGTGGAAGTTTTGATTTTTTACCATAACATGGTATTTACTATCGTTGGGGTTTGGTGTTGAAACATCTTTGGACTTGGAGATATGCTTTGGTGGTATCTACTGAGTACTTTAGGTTTTCTCGTTATAGGGTCGAAGACTAAGGTCATTCCCCTGATACTTCATTGGTTTCTGCTTCTTTCTGTTCTAACAACGACGAGCATTACATATTCATTTTTAAAGTGAAATATGCCATCTGGATCTCCCGTATTAAACAGATGCACTGGCCATATATTCCAAAAGTCTGAACTGATGAAAAGACTAGGCTAACAGGTTTTAACATTCCCCCTCACGTCTAGGCTGTAACGTACAGGAAGACCCTCAAACGTGGGATCCATGAAAGGCCGCAACTATTTTAGATTTAATAGTGCGTTGGCCAGGTCTTGAACTTGAGACCTCTGGCTCTGATACCATATTAAACAGATGCACTAGCCATATATTTCAAAAGTTCGAACTGATGAAAAGACTAGGCTAACAGGTTTTAACATCCCGTATGTCAAGGGGACTTGTCGTAGTTTTCAACTCTGCGGATTTTTATATAATTGTGTGTGCAAGAAATCATCCGAAATTTCCAAGCAGGACCAAAATTACGGTATGGGGGCATTGTCCTCGCCCCTTCCCCCATGCACCATAGACACTAGTCCCCGCATTCCGCTGCTAAGAGCACCACATACAAGCTTTGAGTTCCTCATGGGGAGAAAGGAACCGTAGAACTACTGAAGACGCAAGATATAGTCACCCGAGTGGATTGATATATATCGTGGAGCATGGATCGTGGCTATCCGTTGGAGGCTGCGTTTTCATAGAATTGTGCGCGAGAAATCATCCAAATTTCCAAGCAGGACCATACGATTATATGCGTGGAAGTTGTCATTTTGTTTTAGCGTAACATGGTATTTATTATGGCCGGAGTTACTGGTGTTGAAAGATCTAGGTTCAGACTTGTAGACCTAATTTAGTTATCTACCGAGTACTTTAGGTTTTCTCGTTACAGAGTTGAGGTCTAGGCCAGGTGGGCCTGGATCTGGCGGCTGCTTTATGGGCATGTTCAGGCCCGAGCTTTGCGGGTTGCGGTTCATCAGGCCTACTCGACGTCCTGCTGCTGTCGTGCCATTCCCCATCTGTGCAGGTGCGACATCGCAGGGCTCCTAGGGCTCGATCTTTTAGGGTTGTGGTTTGAAGCTATCGGGAGAAATCCTTACTGACATGTCCGTCACCATTCCTCCTTAAAGGGCGTCGGGGTCTTGCCCCGTCTAAAAATTGTCAATCCATCGTCATAAGTGCCTCCATTCCTCCTTGGAGGGCGTTGGGGTCTTGCCCCCTCTAAAAATGGAAGTGGTCAATTCATCGTGACAAATTGTCCGTAGGCCTTGTTGGTAGCTTTTGAACTTCATCCATGAGAGTTCCTCTTAAAAAAAGGTGGTTATGGAAGTTATGCTGTCAGAAGAATCAGTCTTTTTTAGTTGCTTTTGCAAGATACGATCAACACCAGGTATCTATTGCATAGAAGAACCTTCTTCCCGCCCAACTACAAATGTGTTACTTCCTCAATTTACAAGGCATACTAATTACCATTTCAATTTTGAGCATATAAGTAATAAAAACAAGTGAATCTATGTACGAAATGAGCCTAGATTCACTCATTTTAAAATGTATACGGTTAAAACTGAAATGTCTTATGAAAGTAACAGAGGGAGTATTTGTAATGATGAAGTAGCAGAAACTATGGAGCATCTTTTCTTTCGCAGCAATTTTTCCCAAGCATGTCGAAGTACTCGTGCACACAGCACACCGGTTAGAGTATTGCTGAGAATGCCACTCACCTAGAGCGTGTTGATCTGCTTAAGCTGCGGTTGCATAACGGGAAGTATTT
>JAPCYS010002934.1:0-169532 GCA_028641055.1 Alopecurus myosuroides
ATGGGCTTAATGTACATGGCGTCTTTTGTTTGAACTCTTTTTAACGTCCTCTAGTGTATAACCGGCCAGCTAGCTACACCTTAGTTCTTTTCATATATATAGTTCCTTGAAAGAGGAACCATGCTAGTGTGCTGACGGAGTGGTACACTTCACTTGACTAAAACTAGATCTTGGCCGTTACAACAAAAATAATACCCTAAAGCTTGGCCAAACAGTTCTATATATAATACTACGAGCTTTGTTTGAAATATCTTTAACATACTTCCTCTTGAAGAAAAGTCAGTTCATTCCGTGTTAAAAAAACTGAGCAGCTTTGGCATAATATGTTTCCCTAATTACACTATGGGAGAAATTTTATACGCGGACGGCCTTTTTATACACGGACGGCCAAATATCGGGGCCGTCGGCGTAGACCCGACATGCTAACCGATAATGAAAAAAAAAAAATTTGGGCTATGCCAACGGCAATCCCGTCGCCTATTTTATTTTTTGCTACACCGACGGCAACCGTCGGCGTATCCTAGTTTTTTTTTGACTTACTCACCATTTTGAGCATAACTTTTGCATTCGGATTTCGACGTTCTTTAGCTCATTTCGAAAAGGAGAAACATATCTACATCATCATGCATATTATTCAACCTACATTCTTTAAAAAATTCCATGAGCAAGAATGGAACAAATAAGAAAGGATTAACGGTTACCGGGTGTAGACCTATAAGCTGGGTTTTTCTCCAGCGGTTAGTTGAGAAACTCTTGGTATATCTATGATGAAATAGTTAGTTGTGTAATTTAAAAATATTTTTTTCTAAAAATCATGAGCAAACTACGAGGCACATGTAGTTCAAATTTGACCCGTTTCTAGCTGAATCGGCAGAAACTTGTGTTTTTCAAAAGAGGTGGATGGAAACTTTTTTATAGGAAAACAAATTGGTTATTTGTGCATACAACATGGTCTAGTATTTCAAAAAATTCAACTCCCAAGTTTTGCAACATATTTGTGGCAGGTCCTTAAAAAAACCATTTTTTACACTCGAAAAATTAAAAATGGTTTTTTATTCATTGAAAAGGAAAACTTCCTTCGTCAATATTGTCCGTGCTTTCAAGACGCATGTTTGTGTGGAATATGGGCACATTTAAACAAACGATGCCATCGATTTTGCCATAACACATGTCATTTGGGCCGAAACCCTAAAATGTTCGGAGGAGATAGCTTATTTTTGTGAACACATTTTCAACACAACTATCTTATTTCAAGTTTATTATTTTTGGTGTATACTAAGACATATATAATGACACCACGCGAAGGTATTGCATCATTTTGGATTGTTTTGAACTTTTTGGAAATTTCTAAGCCGGTTTGACGAAAAAGTCAAGGCAGCGGGCATGATCGTTCGTAGCTAGGGGTTGAATATTGAGAAATTCTTGGTGTATCTATGATGAAATAGGTAGTTGTGTACCTAAAAATAATTTTTTCCAAAAATCATGAGCAAACTATGAGGTACCTGTAGTTCAAATTTAACCAGTTTCCAACTGAATCGGCAGAAACTTGTGTTTTTCAAAAGAGGTGGATGGAAACCTTTTCATAGGAAACAAATTGTTTATTTGTGCATATATCATGGTAGCTCCTTCACAAAAAAATGCACCTCCCAAGTTTTGCAACATATTTGTGGTAGCTCCTTCACAAAAAAACTATTTTTTACACTCGAAAAATAGAAAATGGTTTCTTTATTCAATGAAAAGGAAAACTTCCTCCATCAACATTGTCCGTTCTTCCAAGATGCATGTTTGTGTGGAATATGGGCACATTTAAACAAACTATGCCATAGATTTGACCATAACACCCGTCATTTGGCCCGAAATCCTGGAATGTTATGAGGAGATAGCTTATTTTTCTGAACACATTTTCAACACAACTGTCGTATTCCAAGTTTATTATTTTTGGCATATACTAGGACATATATAATGACACCACGCGAAGATCTTGCATCATTTTGGGTTGTTTTTAATTTTTTGGAATTTTCTAAACCGGTTTGACGAAAAAGTCAAGACGGCGGGCAAGGCCGTTTGTAGCTAGGGATTAAATATTGAGAAAATCTTGATGTATCTATGATGAAATAGGTAGTTGTGTACCTAAAAATGAATTTTTCCAAAAATCATGAGCAAACTATGAGATACTTGTAGTTCAAATTTAACTACTTTCCAGCGAAATCGGCAGAAACTTGTGTTTTTAAAAGAGGTGGATGGAAACCTTTTCGTAGGATATTTTTTGTTTATTTGCGCATATAGCCATGGTATAGTTTTGTCAAAAAATAAACCTCCCAAGTTTTGCAGCATATTTGTGGTAGGTCCTTCACAAAGAACCTATTTTTTACACTCAAAAATAGAAAATGGTTTTTTTATTTAGTGAAAAGGAAAACTTCCTCCGTCAAAATTGTTCATGCTTCAAAGATTTATGTTTGTGTGCAATATAGGCGCATTTAAACAAACTATACCATGAATTTGACCATAACACCCGTCATTTGACCCGAAACCCTGGAATGTTCGGAAGAGATAGCTTATTTTTGTGAACATATTTTCAACACAACTGTCGTATTTCAAGTTTATCATTTTTGGTGTATACTAGGACATATATAATGACACCACGCGAAGGTCGTCCAACATTTTGGGTTGTTTTGATTTTTTTTGCAATTTTCTAAACGGGTTTGAGGAAAAAGTCAAGACGGCGGGTATGACCGTTCGTAGCTAGGGGTTGAATATTGAGAAACTCTTAGTGTATCTATGATTAAATAGGTATTCGTGTACCTAAAAATTATTTTTGCCAAAAATCATGAGCAAGCTATGAGGTACCTGTAATTCAAATTTAACCTGTTTCCATCTGAATCGGCAGAAACTTGTGTTTTTCGAAAGAGGTGGATTGAAACATTTTCGTAGGAAACAAATTGTTTATTTGTGCATATAACATGGTAAAGTATTTTTTTTAAATGCACCTCCCAAATTTTGCAACATATTTGTGGTAGGTCCTTCACAAAAAAACTCATTTTTTACACTCGGAAAATAGAAAATGTTTTTTATTCAATGAAAAGAAAAAATTTCTTCGTCAACATTATTCATGCTTTTAAGATGCATGTTTGTTTGGAATATGGGCATATTTAAACATGTTAGCATGTGAGCAGTTAATTTGTGGGTATGGCAAATTTATATCATGCTGAGACGATCTGAAGCCAGTGGTTTTGTGTGGGCCATGCCCTAAATCAAGCTAAGCTTACCTCTCCTGCTGAACAATCCCAGTCCTAGCTAAGCTGGCTAGCATGCGACTAACACAAAGTCACAAACACAGGAAAAGCGATACGGCACACTCAACTCATCTCTTCCTAACAAGAGTCCAAATATATCTGTCTATCTATATGGAGAAGCCCGGAACAAAAACGTATCTATCTATATCGCCGTTCACACATGCATCTGTGAGAACTATATATCAATGGGCCGGGTACCCTATTAGCTAGCTCCTCCAATGTTGGGCAGTCACGGCACCATGATCAACCAAACTGGTATAAGCGTATATATAGCTAGCTAGTCAAGCACGTAATTTTTTTTTTATTATAAAGGGAAGTATATTAATATCACAAAGATACAAAATACACCTGGCCTCTGCAACAACGCAATGGATGCACACAGCCGAAAGACAATAAAAATAAGAAATAAAAAGAAAAGTCCCGCTACAGAGTTACAGTCCTCGCGGTATCCGCACAACCACCACCTAAACAACAGTTGATGTCCATCTCTTCGAAAGCAGCGTCTCCAAGAAGAACGGTGCCAGGCACAACCAATTAAGGCCAGACCTTGGGTTTTCACCCTGAAGATAATCCTCGCTCTCAAAACAACGGCTCCAAGAAGACCGATGCTAGGCACAACCAATTAAGGCCAGACCTTGGGTTTTCACCCTGAAAAGTAGGGCTTTGGACTTCACGCATGTTGTCGCCCCCTCTTACATACGGCTGCCACGAATCTTGTACCTCCAAGCCAGATCCCCATCGATGCAAAGACTCGGGTCACTGTTGCTAGTCCTCCAATCTCGCCTTCGATGACTGAGCATTGCGACCGAATTCCACCGATCCAGCAATCTCCAGGCGTAGCCCATGGGAGTACGCCGGCGGAGCCTTTCGGTCGACACCCCGGCTTGATCAAAGAGAACATGCATCAGGATCTTCATCTTCGCAGAATGTGAAACCCAAGGACCACCTCCTTTATTCAGATATCTCGCAGCCCCGACGCTGCGAAACGACTCTCAGCAGCGACGGTTGCAAGAGGAGGGTGCACGTAGCCCCCCGGTTGCGCCTCACCGGCCCGCATCTGAGCCGCAGGCCAGATCGGCCAAGAGGCCCAACTCCACCGTCGGCCCATCCTGGGTCAAGCCCAAAATAGGCCAGATCGGATGCCATCCGCATCCGCCGCCGCTGGTCGCCCTACCGCCGGCCGACCACGCACCGCCGCCTCCCGCCTAGCAGGGGACGAGCCGCCCGGAGTCTTGGCCAGCGGCGCCTCCACCACCGACTCGCCGCCCCCCTTGCGTCCCCGAATCGCCGCTGCCGTCCTCTCCCAACGCCGTCGCCGGGTCGCCCAACCATCCCCACCGGCCGATGCCAGTGGGGTGCCGCCACCGCCGCCGGCCGGCGACGGCAGCGGCCGCCGGTACGCAGGGGAGGAGGGTTGGTGGGCTAGGGTTTGGGAAGCCTCCGGGGTCGCCCAAGGGAGACGACCCGAGAGGCGTTTTGTTCCAACAGTGCACTAACTACGGCTGTGTCTGCACGCCGGCCAGAATCAACTCAGTCAAGCACGTAATATACACCACAATTAGTGTTCATCTGTGTACAATATATATGCTTAATTTGATTACTTAAGAAGTGGAGAGCTGGAGCTTGGACAAAATGGGCTTAATGTACATGGCGTCTTCTGTTTGAACTCTTTTTAACGTCCTCTAATGTACAACCGGCCAGCTAGCTACACCTTCGTTCTTTTCATATATAGAGTTCCCTGAAAGAGGATCCATGCTAGTGTGCTGACGGAGTGGTACTCCTCACTTGACTAAAACTATACCTTGGCCGTTACAAGAAAATAATACCCTAAAGCTTGGCCAAACAGTGCCATACATGATACTACGAGCTTCTGTTCGAACTATCTCTAGCATACTTCCTGTCGATGAAAAGTCGGTTCATTCCATGTTAAAAAACTAAGCAGTTTTGGTCTAATATATTTCCTTAATTAGGATCAATGCGAAGCTGGAGCATTCCAGATAGTGTTGGATTTTATATTACCTAACAGGTACTCCTCCGTCCACAAATAAGTGTACATCTAGATTTACACTTAGTCAAAGTTTTTAAACTTTGACCAATTTTATAGTAAATAGTGGCAACATATATGACATCAAAATGGTATATTTTAAAACTTTATGTCAAAACAAATCTATTGATACTAATTTGATATCATAAATGCTAATACGTTTTCCAATAAAGTTAGTCAAAGTTGAATAAATTTGACCGACCAAAAAGAAAAAAAAAGTACACTTATTCCCGGATGGAGGGAGTAGTGCTTTAGTTAGCACATAAGGCTAGTCACAATAGGGAGTAGCAAACACCCGTAACATACACACTTTTTTAGATTATGTTACTACCTCCATAGTGGGTAGTAACAAAAATGTGGTGTCATGCAAATATGTATTTATGAGGTTATAGACTTATATTATCTTGGAAAATGTTTTTTTTTTTTTTGAACAGAGGATGGTCCCGAGGGACCTAGAAGCTTTGATAGAAGAACAGCAGCTTACAAAAAGGACCTAAAAAGAAAAAGAGTGACAACAAGGTCCTGGAATTTAGCACAGAAGACCCTAGACCTAAACCTAAAACTGCCATCGGGTCCAGCTCCTCCGCCGCTGCATCTGCGACGACCACCGCAGCCAAGAACTTCACCACCGGGGACGAAACCACTTGGGGCAAAGCTCCGGGAGCCAACTGCGAGTAGCCTTGAGAGCCTCCATCATGGCGCCATGGCCTGGAGGTAGCATCCGCCTCGCATCGATGGTCAGAGCATGCTCCGACCGACGAAAGGGGGTGGAGGGGTCGGCCTTCGACCTGAAGAGGTGGCGTCCATCTTGGAAGCGCCACGGATTTCCTCCTGGGAGAAGCTTCATCTCTCCCCTGCTGCAGATCCATGGTGACCGCAGTGGGCCGCTCATCGTCATCTCCTTCCTCACCACCGCGGCGAGAGAAGAAGAACACAAGTTGCCTTCCACCTAGCACCAAGTCCCTGCAAAAGACGAGCTTATTACGAAGGGGTGCTGCCGCCGCCGTTCCTTCCTCTGGCTCCGCCCATCGAAGCACTTGAGCAAGGAGCAACCACACCAGCAGCGAGAGGATGCCGCCCGGATGCATCCATCGCCAGCCCCCTTCCGGCATCACGCCAAACTCCACCAAGGGAAAAGCTAGAAAGCAAAGAAACCTATAGCTACTCTGTACACGAAGGCAGCACGGTCCTCCCCCATCCCAACTCCAGGCGGCGGCGCCGCTAGAGCAGATCCGGGATCGGCCCGGCCGGCGAGAACGAAGGTCGACTCTCAACCCTGGCTTATCCTCTCGAGAGCGAAGCGGTGGGGGTATATTCCGGCCTCTTCAAGAAAAATGTGATGTTACGGTAAGAGCATGCACAGTGTTTAGTTGTATTTGGGGTGGCTATCCTGACAGAAACCTGACACGGAAGGGAAGCGCTAGGCCTAGTAAAATTTGTGCAGTGTGTCGTTCCCTCTTGCTAGCTCTAACTGGTTAAAAATATTTTCTCACTCATGTCTGGCCTCGTACCAAGCGTGCTGCTCTGGTCTCTTTTCTTCTCTTTATCTTTACTAGCAAACATGCCCGTGCGTTGCAACGGCAGAAAAAAATACTAAAAATTCCGAAGAAAAAAAATGCGGCCCAAATTTAACTTAAAGTTTTAGATACATTTTTATATGCAGTTCCATTTATGTATTGCCCTCCATATCATTGCAAACTATAAATAATAGTATATAAGTTTAAAATTCATTTTTATATGCACGCCAAATACAAAAGTCATGCTTTTAGAAGTCATCAGCTTGCCACCTGGTCATCCTCTAATGCCTAGTCAAGGGAGATGTGTTAGAAGCAAAATGAAAGAAAATTATCAGTATATAGTTATAGAAATGAATGTAGGAGCCCAGAGCTTGGAGAAGGAAATTGCAGAGTACATGCCGTCGCGTGCTCTTGTGAGCTAGCATATTAGCATTAATCCAAACTATAACTGATGTTTCTTGCAGCTAGGGGGTGTAAATTTACTATGCGTGACATTTTTGTCCTAAAAAAGCCATAGAAGTACTGCAATAAAAAGATGCTTGACATGTCCAAATTATGCAGCCAGAGCACAATTTGCTGGTTGTCCTTTCTGTCCCTTGATAACTGATTGACTGATAAAACTTCTTAGCCTGTATCGGTCCATAACTCCTCCCAAGCAGCTCAATGAAAAGGAACCTTGTAACAGATTTGCGTACTTGCCGTAAGTTAAAGTTTCTTAGTTGTGGTTCCTTAAAGAATTAACATCCTATGCTAGATGTGTTCTCTAGTGATATTTGACTGAATGAGAAAATAGTGTGGGTTTTGAATTCATTCCAAAATTAAGAACCGGACCAAAGCAGAGTACAAACGAAGCTTCTCAACATTTTTACCTTGGAGCACTGCGTGCTGCTCCACCTGCTAGCACATGGTGGAAAGTTAAAATCGGTCCAACCTGCTGGAGGTCGCTGAGGTTGGCGGTGGCCCAGTTGCTCATACGCTTCACGTTTTTGCCTCCTTTATCCTAGGCTCCCATGCGTCCACTGGATGTGCTCCTCGCGTCGCCGCCCTTAGCTGCCGCCCCTCCTCGCGATTTGACCGCCCATATGTACTGGTTCTCCGATGGACTGACTCAGATGGAGGAGACAGGAAGGGAGCACCGTCTCCGGCCTAGATGTCGAGGAACTGATCGTGAGAGAGCTCGCTGGCAACGAGGGACGTGTATAATCAACCCAGCAACGCCGCGCCGGAGAAGAATAAGAGATTGAGGGAAACGGGTAATAATTCATACACCAAACAACAATGTCTCAGCTTCATACAGATCAGGAACAATAGCAGTTTACACCATGCATGGCGAGGTTCAAGCCTCTGTAAAATGAGCAAGGCTCAAGTGTTTGTTGACATAAGTTGATTCACAATAGCACATGGTTAACTGATATCAATACATCCGAATTTCCTAATCAAAATAACCGAGAACTGTCCAGGTTAACTGATCTATTTTCTTGCCTCTAACTTTTACAGTACTGCCAATGAAAACTACACGTTAAACCCTATATCTTGAGTTAAACCCTTTATCTTCATGACAACATTGCATCCGTTCTCTTCGTGACTAATTCATTGTGGTACTGAATCTAATGCAGTGTTGCAGACCACCTCAGGTCCCCAGCAGACTCCCCTCTGCTGCTCCATAGAATGTATAATTTGGTCAAGAGTTGTGCTAGAAAACAGCAACACAACTAATTTTCTTTGATGAGCGATGAATTCAACATGGAGGCTTAACTTGTAAGCTATATAATTGATGTCCACGTGTATAGATCGTGTGTTCTCTGCCTCTTTCACTCTAAGTCATATCAGATCAGAGAAAAGGAAATTTACATGTCTACAACCCGCCGCCCTGGCAGAGAACAGAGGGATACCGCTGAGACGGCAACGGCAAACCGCCGGTACTGGCGCAGCGACGCAGACGACATCAATCATGGCCATCAGTCTCGTCCCCACGCGCTCGTGGACCCGGTCGAGGAAGTCCGAAATGGTCAGGTATGAATGAATCAACCGTGGTGGCGCTCGGCCGGAGGCGGGTAAGATGATGACGGTGCCCATGACTGGAAGTGTCCCGGCCAGATTCCTTCAACGAACATGTACCGACGATGAGGCCATCGACCGATGGCCGCGAGGACTGCTGGAACGGCAGCACGACGTAGTGGCCACCTGCCAGCATCGGCGGCCGTCAGTCCTTGCATGAAAGCATCTCCAACACACAACGCTATTTCTCCTGGCAAACTCCGACGTTGCTCAAGCGCTGGCGGTTGGCAATGGCTGATGGCTCCATTGTTGAACCGAGTCAACTAATCGATCCTCACCATCCGCTTTGTCGTGGAGGCAGCCGCCGCGAGTTTGACCCATATGTGCCGCTTGTGTCTCCCCTGCTGACAAAGGCTGGAGATCTAATTAATCAATCTTCTCGCAGTCGGCCAGCCAGATATGTAGGTAGCTAGGTTGCTGGTTCTTGAGCGGAAGCCCGACGGTCGAGACGGATGCAGATGATCGGTTTACCAATATTTTTGATCTTGTCTTCTCGATCTCACATATATGTATGGGAGGCAGACGATAGGAGTTTGAGTAGAAAACGTGTCTGCTGGGAAGGCAAAAACCCGATCAACATGGAGTTATAGGCCCACGAAAAACACAACCCAATAATTGATCGGAGTAGGACGTACGAACCAACGAAACTAAACGGACGTACGAACAAACGAACTAAGGAAACAGAACGGACGAAGGGAGAAACCTTAGTCCCTTTATTATTAGGTATAGATTTGTCAGAAGGAACGGTGTCTAGCAGAGGGAACGGACCTTCAAATAGTCGCTTAGACACGCATGTCCACAACGTGTTGCCCCGGACCTTGTCAGAAATATTTGCTTAGCCACCCCTCTAGTTCAAACAATGTGCTTGCTCTAACTAGCTATGTTACCACAACCTCCTCTCTCATCATTAAATACTTGTCACATCAGATTTTTTGCCTACGTGGCATTAATGTTATTACTTACTTACTGTCCATTGTGACCAGCCTAATAGAACCTCCAAAGACCCCGACCGCTTAGCGTGCACCTAGCTACGCATCGTTGTACCAAAACCTGGTCTGAAGCGTAACAAAGCGACAACTGAGTTTGGCGGAATAATAGTCTTAATGCACATTCTGACTTTTATCACGCGCTCTCAACTTCCTCAATGCGCTTCTTTCAACATGTCGACTTCCTTTTCTAACTCTCTCCAAATAAAATTAGACTTCTAGATATAGAGCACTTGAAAAGCGCAAAGTAGGCAAAAGGGCGTGAAGTGAATGTTGAAAATTCCATAGAATCAAGGTACCATATAGGAGAAGGCAACTCAAGGGAATTGTCAATTTTAAACACATCGACGGTACGTAGAATTCCATGCATGAATAAATTGTAAAGTTAATTCGTGCAATACAAATTACAAATTACTTTCTGTCAAGAAAAATAGAAGTATTTCATGTCACAGACTCGTAGTTCCTCTAGCGGAAAGAAGATCAAGTTAAACTGCATATAGGTCCAAGCGAAGCAGTGCAATGTATAGTGCGCATGTGGTGCAAGGTATAGTGACATAAAGATTTCTCCAACCATATTTCTCCCGATCATAATAACTTTTAGTAGCATTATGAACAAAATCAACAATATAACTATCACATAAAATATTTTTTTCATAAACTTCAAGCACATAATTTATATCAAGATCCAAAATAGTGGGATCAATATTTAAAACCATGACCTCTTCAAACCGACTTTTACAAATATTATAAGAAAATGATTGATCACTCTCAAAAGGTATGAGACTCATTCTTGCAAAAGTTTAGACTTCTCCAATCCCATTTTCAATGGAATTATAACTTCTATCATCAAGCATGATAGGACCATCATCTAGTGCATTATCATATAATTTTCTAAGCAAAACTCCTCATAACCATGGATATCGCTAGTAGGGGTAAATGAAGGAGAATCTTTAGATTCATCACAATAACAAACATTATCATCAATAGAATAGAAACAACCATTTTAATACGTTTCATTCATAGAGGAATCATGGCCATAAGTATAACAAGGTTTAGGGTTTAGAGATATTTCAAAAGAATCCAGATGATCATAATAATCATCAGTATAACATTCATCATCCTTTGATAAGCATAAAGGTCAATCAAATAATGTATGAGTTAGAGAGTTGCTCTCATTAGAAGGTAGTCATGGGTAGCGACTCCATTTTTCCTCCTTTTGTTCTTCACTCTTCTTCTCTTTTTCACCCAATGAGTTTTAAATTTCAGCAATTTCTTCTTCCATGGAATCCTGCAAGGCATCGGTCTCTTCCTTTACGGAAGAGAATCTATTAACACATTCAGTACTAAAGAAATTATCATCCTTATAATTTTCAGAGCAATATTTAAGTATAGCATCATTCTCAGATTCATTAGGAGTGTCATCAATATTTTCAAGTAAAGAGGCAATTTCATAGGAACCCTTAAAAGTAACAAATTCTTTAATATGTTCTACATCATAAAAGTCATAGTTTTCCTTAACATAAGAGACTAAGGTTTCATTACCATTATGCTCACATTGGAAAGCAAGGTGTTTGAGCACAATTCTTTACAATAAATATTCAATTTATTTATCAGTTTCTATACGTGTACCCTTTTGGAGATAAGCGGTGCTCTCTATAATATTTTTGGTTGATCTTCCGGCAACCCACCTTGACAATAAGATCTAAATTCAAATAAATTAACCATTGATAGCAAGAACAATAAAGTAAGTAAAATAAACGCAAGTGTATACTTACCAAATGAACTTATGGATTAAGCTGTGGAAACACGATAACGCACCCGCTAGCTTAGACCGTTCTGTTGTGGCCCAACACGTATGACGCCATGGCAGGAGCTCGTCCGCTGCCTGCGCGCTCGCTCACCCATTCCGCTGGCGACCCATGGAGGATGAGTCGAGCCACAACAACGAACTCTCCTACGCCGAGAACGAGAATGATGTCATGCAGCTCGTGGAGTCTATCTCAGAGTGCTCTGAGCGCCATCGTGCCAAGTGTCGTTGTCGACATGTCGCCACACTAGAGGCATTCAACAACGTCCACCTCGAAAGCAGGCTCCGTGCGGAATGACAGCTGGAGGTCTCTCGCCAGTTCGACTACATCGGCATCTCCTCCGACTCCGATGAGTGATAGCAGCACGGCGCCGCCGCGGATGTAGGCCCAGTGACGTTTTCTTGGCACCGCTTTTGCCGATCTAGGGTTAGGGTTCCTAAATGTAGGGTTAGCTACTAAAAATATGGATATTATGTATGTTTCTATCGATCTATGATGAACTGAAGATGAACAAACACTTTTTCTTATCTAAATTTTTAGCGTAAACATAAAGTGAAGAAATTTTTAAAAATATAAGGGTCGGTTTTACGGTTTATGATTTATCACGGTCGTTTCTGTTCGACGTTTTGTATTCTTATACGTGTATTGTACGGTGTAGTACATTGGCATTCCCGTATTCCTTGTATGCCATGACGAGGGCTTTTCTCTCCTCATAAAACACGTACCACGAGGCCTAGAAGGCTACCGTTTCCGCCATAACGCTGATATGATATCGGAGCCATGTCTCTTCCATTTCTAGCCGCTGCAATGATCGATCTACCCAAAAACCTCCAAAACCTAAACCTTACAACCAAGAAATGTACAACCACAAACTCCCTCCCGCAAAGAACACGACCGCCTCCTCATCAGGAGCCGCCCCTGCCAGACTTGGAGCCCCTCCCTCCGCGAAGTTGACGAGGACAAACTTCTTTTTCTGGAAGACTCGCGTTCTTCCGCCAATCCGCGTCGCCCATGCATTCGCTATGCTTGATGGCACTGAAACCACGCCGGCGAAGACTCTGGAGGTTGATGATGCAAACATCAAGAAGATCACAATCCCAAATCTTGACTACATGTCATGGGTTGGTAGGGATCAAACGTTGCTCGGGTATCTTGTGAACTCGCTAGCACCGGAAATCGTGGCTCATGTCCTCGAGATGCAGACATCCGCGGAGGTGTGGAGAGTGATCAACAACATGTTCACCACCACCTCACGCACGCAGATCAATGATATCCCACAAGTATAGAGGATCGTGTGTAGCCTTTTCAATAAGTAAGAGTGTCGAATCCAACGAGAAGCTAAATATAGCATAAGTATGCTCTCATGTTCTATCAACCACTAATACAACTCTACGCACACTAAACGTTTACTTTACCTAGGAAATAATACCGGAGCAACAATACGGGTAAACAAGATAGTTTTGCAGGATAATAAATACGTGAAAGTAAATTTAGTTGCTGCAGCAATAAAGTATACTAAATGACTATAAAATAACAGTAACATGAGTGTGGAAAAGTGGTGGAAAGTGTGATGGATTTGTCCATGATCAAATAGTGAAATACAAGGTTGGTATTCCTCTTTTATGTGGGAGAGGCCAAGCTAACAAGCTCTCACTATCTAATGATTGCAAGTACTTATGATTGAAACTCTAGCAAACATCCGTAACTACTAGAAGATACATTAACGTAAAAATACCCAACCATAGCATTAAGATCAAAAGGTCCTCTTTATCTCATATGCTTTAATCACTAGATTGGGCCTCACGTTTCTGTCACTAGAGCAGCTCTCCCTCTAGCTTTCTCCACATACTACAAACGCTATGATGTGATCCATGCGCGCATAAACATATGATGACACCATACGACTGTAACAAATTCAATATATAACTCAAACCATCCATAGAGATTCAACAATCAATCATATGACAAAAGGGATCTACACAAACATGACATAGATGCACTAAATCATCTAGAAATAATTTATAACGTCAAACATCATGTTTACATAGGACGGTACAGAGGTCTGTGGGAGGATGAACCGCTGTATAAAAGCAGGAATTGGCGATGGAGATAACGGTGAATACGGTGGAGAGGACAACGCGGGGCGCATGCACTCCTTCCCTGCGCCGCCGACATCATGGGGGAGCGCCACCCCTTAGCCCTCTTCCTACATGGTCTTGGGATCCCTCGCACATGGAGATGGGATCCACGGGGTATGCTAAAACGTGGCTTTGATGGCTGGAAATTCATGGTATGGGTGTCTCCCATGACCTAGGTTTACTCCGTTTATATACTCTCGGATTTCCGTCATCCCATCAAGGGCTGCAGTAAATCGGGCGTTTCTCGGCCGTCCGGACTTGAAATCAAGCGAATTTTAAATCTAGAACATACGTCGCAAAATTACCCACAATTTTGTTTTCTGTGAGGTTTCCGTTTGACGCCGTCTTCGCTCCGTAACGTGATAATCTTTAAAAAGAGTTTTCAGACAGATTTCAGGAAAGTCCCAATTCGACTCCAACAAGGTTTCCTTTTCTACTTGTTATAATTACTACACATCAAAGTGTAAAACAAGAAGATTGTGCACTTTTGCAACTATTAGTAGGCTAGTCCAAACAAATCATAAACTTAATATAAAAACAATTATTAAATGAATAAAAGTAGCATGAAACCATAAAAAATTATAGATGCGTTTTCGACGTATCAACATCCCCAAGCTTAGTTCCCACTCGTCCTTGATGACCCACAAGTATAGGGGGTGTATCGTAGTACTTCCGATAAATAAGTGCCGAACCCAACAAGGAGCAGAACGTGTTGGCAAGCAGGTTGGATAGAGGATTCGCTGTAAACACTAGCAAACAGGTTTTTGGAAGTTTTTGATATAACAGATAAATAAAGTGCGAGTAAATAACGTACATCAAATAATATTGCAGCGAGTGGCCCAATCCTTTTGAGAGCAAAGGACAAGCAGGTTGTGTTACTTATGACTACCAAACGTTCTCGAGGGCACATGGGAATTTCGTCAAGTGCTTTCGCTTCGTTACGGTTGATTAATATCCATTGGTCCGTGAAGTGTTGTGTGTGTGAACCTAGCTAATACACCGCCCAATTAGGACTAATACATACTTGTGATTATACCCCTCGTAAGCATCCACAAATATAAGAAAGTAATTAAGATAAATCTAACCACAGCCTTAAACTCCGAGATTCTACGCTCCCTCGTGCATCAGTTTCCTAACGGGGGTTTAGGTTTCTGTCACTCCGTCAACCCCACAATTAGTAGCCAAATACACAATGCATCCTCCTAGGCCAATAACGGTGAAGTATCATGTAGTCTACATTCATATGACACCACTAGAAGAATAGCACCACAACTTAAATACCGAACCACGAGATATTACTTCAATATAATTTCACTACTAACATCATGACTTCTCCCATGTCCTCAAGAACTAAACGAACTACTCACAAGACATAATATGGATCATAATTAGAGGTGATATAATGGATGATAACAATCTGGTCATAAAGAGCTAACACCGATAAATCTCACAAGCATCAACTACTAACAAGTAATCCACACCGGGAGAGAGATCTAATGTAAAACAACGATAGAGGCCCCCTAGTTGTTACAGCGGGATGACGGTGGATGATGAGGGTGATGGTGCTGGTGATGAGGATGATGATGACGATGATCCCGATGAAACCCGCAGTGATGACGGTGATGATGGCGGTGATTTCCCCTCTCGGGAGAGGAATATCCACGGCAGATTTCTCCTTGCCAGAGAGCTTTTCTCTCTCGGGTGTTTTCCGCCCCGAAGCAACGGCGAAATAATTCTCCGATGATAGTCTGGGGCTTAGGGTTCCCTGGGGGTCAAGTACGCGAAAGACCTCGACCAGAGGTGGGCCAGGGTGGGCAGGGCCGGCTCAAGGATTTTGAATGCCCTGTGGCGAACTTCACAAATGGTCCCAAATTTGTTTTTTGATCCATACGAATAGATACATATGTTTTGAAGTCATAAACAATGGTCATTTTTTCATCAAAATTAAATATCTGATTTTTTCTTCCCTTTGTTCTAAATAAAGTATCGTCCAAACTACAACGCATGATAAAAAATATTCATAGCCCCCTTTTGAGATTCAATCAACCTACCTTTGTACTCGTTTCTTTTTGTTTCTTTTCTGATTACCAGATAGATGTTTTTTGGGCACCATTATTAAGAGGAGAGAGGACAACTAAAAGGCTCAAATCTGTAGCAAATTAGCAAAACACAAAGCTGTCAAAACCAGTTTCTGACAGAGTACACACAGGACTTCGTCTCCATGCGCCGGCACGCGATTCACTCGAGAAGATGAGAGTAATCAGGAAATAGAGATGCTGTTGAACACGGCCTGCATGGAGTGTTCGTGCGTGGCCGGAGCAGGCCCTAGCCTTGGCGTGGCTGGAGCAAGCCTAGAGCAGGCCCTGACTTCTAAGCAGGTGGGCTGATCATAGTTGGGCGTTGTTCTTTTTTAATGATTTATACATTGTCATATATACAACGTACCCAGATATGGGCCCCTACTTTGGCCGGGCCCCGGCCCGTCGCCTCTCTTGCCCCGGGCCAGAGCCGGCCCTGAGGGTGGCCACACCACCTGGTGGCGCGGCCAGGGGCGCGCCACCTCATGGTGTGGGCCCCTGGTGGCCCCCCTCTGTCTTCCCTTCTGGCTGGAGTCCTCCTCTGAACTTCTAAGACACCCCCGGTGTCCCCTTCCTTCTTCTGATCTTCTCAAATATGGTATCTCGACGGTGCTTTTTCCATCAGAATTCTGGTCCCGGTGTTTATTCTCCAAAAATTATGAAACATGCAAAATAAGATAAAATAACATAAGGGGTGCATCATAACATGAAATATATCGATGAATAACAGAAAATAACAACATAAAACGGTGATGCAAAATGGACGTATCAACTCCCCCCAAGCTTAGACCTCGCTTGTGAAGGGAATACGCCCGAGAGGCAATAATAAAGTGGTTATTATCTTATTCCTTGTTTATGATAAATGTTTATTGTGTTTTCCTATATAGCGGGATAATTCATATGATGATTAGATAACAGTGGGAGAGATCCTTATGCCATTTTTAGAAATGCTAAGGATGCGTTTTCCTATATAGTAATGACAAACTATTTGTTGTAATATGTTACACTAATAGTCTTGTCATCTATTCAAATAATTTTATCTCAATTAAAATATGTGATGAAGGGTAGCACAATAGGATGGAAGAAAGTTCCATGCTGGATTTGAAAGAGTTTCAAAATTAAAGTATTGTGATGGATACTACAACAAAAGCTAAGTATATCGTTGTGTTGACAACAAATAATAGGAGTATTTTGTGTCAAGAAGTTCTTTATTGAACTTGGTGAATTTCCAAGAATGCTGACACTATGAAGCTACATTTTCACAATGTTAGTAACATTGGTTTAAGCTGAGAAATTAAGGTCTCACCGGTTGACCAAATATATACAAAGCCATCTCATTAGAGAATGAGTGATGCGTGTAGACGCAAAGAACAGGCAAATACAATAGGACCTGAACAGTTCAGATATTTTTTATGATGTTTACCACATGCGAAGCATGGTAATAACACTGGAATGCCATATGTGTTAAGTGCTTACATACTAGATTATTGACTCTAGTGCAAGTGGGAGACTGAAGGGAATATGCCCGAGAGGCAATAATAAAGTGGTTGTTATCTTATTCCTTGTTTATGATAAATGTTTATTTCTCATGCTAGAATTGTATTAACCAGAAACGTTGATACATGTGTGTTTAATAAACAAACAATGGTTCCTAGTAAAGCCTCTATTTCAACTAGCTTGTTGATTAATAGATGATCAAAGTTTCCTGATCATGAACATTGGATGTTGTTAATAACTGGGTCATGTCATTAGAAGAATGATGTGCTGCACATAGACCCAAAGTGAATATAGCAATGCGATCAAGTCATTAAGTTACATTGTTATATCACACATACGAAGTAACTCTAATCCTTAGACCGTGACATCATGTCAATCACTAACACCGAAAGAGTGCTTTGATGTCATCAAACGTCACACCGTAACAGGGTGACTATAAAGGTGTCGTTGGGTATTCAGAAACCAAGAGTGGGATTTGTCAATCCAAATGATGGAGAGATATACTCTGGGCCCTCTCGGTGATATCACATCGACACCGCTTGCAAGCACGTGACTAGGTCACAAGGATATCATATCACGGAACGAGTAAAAGAGTACTTGTCAGTAACGAGATTGAACTAGGTATGGTTGATACCAATGATCGGATCTCGGACAAGTAAAATATCGCGAGACAAAGGGAATTGGTTATGATGTTTATGGTTCACACGATCACTAGATTCATCGTTGTATGTGTAGGAGTCATTACGGATCTCCAGGTCCCGCTGTTGACTATTGATCGGAGAGGTGTCTCGATCATGTCTACATTATTCACGAACCGTAGGTGACACACTTAAGGTTCGATGACGCGATTGAGTGGATACGGAATATCGGAGAAAAGTTTGGACAACACCGAAATTGTTTCGGGGAATATTGAAATAGTTCAATTTGGTATATGTTAATGTTTGATTAAAAAATAGTTCAAAGGGTTAAGTGTTAATGTTTGTTAATAGGATTAACAAATATTAAAAATAAAGAAATAAAATTGTTTTATTTATTTATTAAAGAAAAATCTTGGAATTTTGAGTGAGAATTGATGTGAGTATGAGTGGGTTGAGTGGAGACTCCACCCACATGATGAGGGGAGAGGTGGAGGCACCAAAATTTCGTGGCTGCCTCCCCCTCCTATATAAAGAGGGGTTGGACCTCTCTCTCCACACACAACTTGGTGTCATCTCCATCTCCATCCTCCCGCTGATCCACCTCATGTTCATGCGCTTGGCGAAGCCATGAATGATGTTTTCTCCACCACACCACGCCGTCGTGCTGCTGGTTTCCGAGGGATCCTCATCTTCCGCTGCCCCGCAGGATCGAGGGAACGGAGGTCGTCATCGAGCTGTACGTATGACCGAGTGCAGAAGCACTGCCGAATTGCAACGCTCTTCTTCGTGATCTAGAGATCGATGTGAGTACGACTACATCACCAAAAAGATTTGATCGCGTAACGCTTTATGTCTTCGAGGGTATGTTCTCCTTAAGACTCTCTTTCTCCCTGTTCCCTTTCATCTCCTAGATTACATCTTGGCCCTTCGGGTGTCTCTCACGTAGGAAATTTTTTGTTTTCTATGCAACGGACCCTACAGTGGTATCAGAGCCGGATCTATGCGTAGATGATTTGTACGGGTAGAACACATAGGTGTATGTGGGCGTTGATGATCATGTTATTGCCTCCTTGAGTATTTTATGATCTTAGTGGTATAGTTCGATGAAGCTGTTCTAGACAAACTTTACGTGTACTATGTACGCGAGACCTGTCTCACTTGTGGCTGAGGGGGTGTCCGTTTCTCCAACTATAGTTAAGATCTAATCTATGAAGGGTTGTTAAAAATATGTTTATCAACATCGTGGTTGATGTTCGTAGGTATGAATGGTTCTATCCTCGAAAGCCCTAAGACACGTAAAATATGCAAAAATAAATTAGAGGCGTCTAACTAGTTTTTGCTGGGCATGTGATGTGATATGGTCAATGTTACAAACTTGATTATGAGATGATCTATTTTGTAAATTATTGATATACCGAAAGGGAGTCATATGGTTGTCTTATTATTGACGGACAATCAAAATGGAGGCGCCATGGACCTTGGTGTCATGCCGGTGGAATGATGGAGATCATACCATGATGCACATGATGGAGATCAAGTCTAAGAAGGACCATATCATATCATATTATCCTTACATGTGATGTTAATCCTTTTTATGCATGTTATTTTGCTTAGATAGCGACGGTAGCATTATAAGATGATCCCTCTCACTTAATATCAACATAATAATGTGTTCTTCCTTAGTATGCACCGTTAAGAAAGTTCGTCATTTCGAGACACCACGTGATGATTGGGTGTGACGGAATCAACGTTCGCATACAACGGGTGCTGGCGAGCCTAGCATGTACAGACATGGCCTCAAAACACACGCAATACTACGATTCTACTTGGCGAGTCTAGCATGTACAAACATGGCCTCGGAACACGTAACCGAAAGGTAAAGCATGAGTCATATGGATGATATGATGAACATGTCGATGTTCGCCTTTGAAGCTACATTATCTCACGTGATGATCGGTTTTGGTGTAGTGAATTTGGTTCGTGTAATCACTAAAACGACTAGATGTTTTTTTGAGTGGGAGTTCACGTAGTAATTTTGAATTAACTTGAACTTATTTATCATGAACAACCAATCAAAGTGAATTTGCACAAATTGTAGTATTCATTGGCATCCACAAACTACCTTACACTTAGATTGTTAATTGATATATAACTGTTATGATCTGGTAAAAATCATTTAAGATTGGTACCGTATTGGTGAAATTTAAAATTGAGTCCTATTGTAGATTTTCGGTATTTCCTACCTAGCTCCATATGATTAATGATGGATTGATCTAGAGAGCAAATCATTCCTACTTAGAATCCAGTGTCATGGTTGCTTCCATATTACTTTATCTTCAAAAAAATGTTTTGTTGATCAAGGTGATTTAGGAACTGAAAAGAATTGTTTTCAGAAATAATAAAGTGAAAGATATATTGATATCTAGAAATTTATGTGTGGCAACATGACTGAGTATAATTTAGCTTGACAATGTATGCTTATATTATTTGAATATATGCAATCATTGAAGACGCTAGGAGGTTGAATATTCCAAGAAGTTGGGCGCTAAGAATTATCCTCTAAATTCCTTCCTTCGAGCTATAGTAGCTTAATCATTAAATTTTTATGATGGGATGGATTAAAAGTATGGATAAAATCGTTTACCTTACTTGGAGATTGCTAAGAGTGGAATCTGGAAGAATGCTATTAATATGGTGATATTAGTAGAACAATCAAACTCAAAGTATGACTCAATGGGTGATAGTATATGACTAACACGCCAAGGAAAATGAGCTAGTACGACTAGCGTTGTTTGATGTTGAATGATTCTTCTTATAAAGAAAAGGAAATATTGAAAATATAATTACAAAAAGGTATATGGCAGAAAAAGAAGACAACTGGAAAAGTCCAGCTCAGGAGTATATGCTCGATATACAAGTTATAGATGTATTACTAGTTAACAAAGTAGTTTTTGGGTATTTTGATACCAGATTGCTTGGTTTGAGTTGTCATACAAAGCAACACAATACAAGAAATACAAGGGCCTAAAAGGAACTAGTAGTAGATGTGGGATCGATCATGACAAGAACATAAATAAAGTGTTATTGTGTTCACTATCGTATCGAACCAAACATTCAAGATTTATTTTAAGAACTTAATAAGTTGTTATTTTGTTCCGGTCTTTTGTGAGAACAAATGAGATTGTTCAAACTATGACCATATTCCATAATTATGGATGAGTTAATATAAATCGTGTTGGTAAAATTAACAACTATAAGACTAAATGCTGAACGTTACAAGACGTAAAAGAATTTCACTTAAATTGTGACACCACCATTTAAGTTCATATCGGAAGGAAAAACATGAAGGAACTCCATGTTAATGGACTTCCAGAGTCATTTTGTTTTGAATAAATTGACGCTTGTGAGACCTCTTCCAAAAGATGACTTAAATTCCGTTCATAGGCCAAAGTAGAATGGACGACTAATTTAATGGAGATTGTACATATTGATGTATATAGTCCATTATGTATAGTCATGTGTGGTGGATTAATTTTTCCTTCATAAAATTATGTCGATGATTTGAGTAGTTGTATGAGTATATCTATTTAAAGAGAACAGAGTTAGACATTTTTTGAATTGGTTCAAATTATTGTTAGTATGAAGTAAAAATCATTGTAATAAGATTATAAAGTATTTATGATTGGATCATAAAGGATAGAGTTTGAGTTACAAGTTTAGCAAAACATCTGAGGAGTGGAAGAATTGTTCTACAACATATACTTCTCGAATACGCCACATTGGTTTGGAGTATTCAAGAGACAAAATCAAACCTTGTTGGACATGGTAAGATTAATAAAATTGCCATTATAATTTTGTAGTTTATACATTAGAGACAACCGCTTTTACACTGAAAAGAGCACCATCATGATCCGTTGAAATTGACACCATATAAGTTATGGTTTGGGTAGTGACCCAAATTGTCTTTTTCTTAAGTTTTGGTATGCATAGCATGTGTAAAATGTTTACAACCAAAATAGGATACATATATGTTTATAAGGTTATCCCAACGAATTCATTGGATATTTCTCCTATCACCAAACAAAAGACAAATATTGTTTGTCAGAAAGGGTTGATTTCTCGAGAAAAGTAGTTCTTGCAAAACAAGTGAGTGGGAGGACAGTACAAAGTCAACGAGATTAGAGAATCTTCGTTACCATGTCAAGAGTAGCGCAGCACTGGAAGTTGTTCCGGAGTTTCCTATTTTGACCAAGTATAAGATACTACATGTGTTGTGGATACTTCGAATGAGTTTGTGAACTGGACCACAAAAGTCCTAAAACTTTGTACTTAGACCAACTTGTGGTTAAGAGTGAAGTGTTGTTTTGACAACAAAGGACCTAGACCTTATAAAGGAAGCAAATGATGGGCCCTGAGTTCGTTAAATTGGCTATGAGTCATTATATCCGTGATAGTATCCCTATATGAATATCAAGTATATGACTTGGTAGTCCTTTCTATAGGCATGGTGCCTAACGATGGCAAACGGGGCTATATAGCAACAAAGACATGGATTTTTATATCCTTTGAAAGTTGTGCTTGTCGAAAAGATGTTTTCGACGAAGTTCAAAGAGTTGAATACTGCAAGATTTTGATCTTCACTAGTGATGCTTTAGTCTTTGCGGATAGTTCTAGCAAAAAGTTACAAATTATGATATGACAGTTGAATAACAAAACCAACTTTCCTTTCAAGGAAGTTTGATCAAGGATGTGTACTTGGCATAGTTTGCGAGTTTTGTAAAATTCAAAAGGTTGCTGGAAAGGTATGCACACTTCAATGGTTGAAGTGAGCATAACGAAGTTGGAATCTTTACCTTAATGAAGTTATCAAAAGAGTTTGATTCCATCATGAACGATAAAGATGCTTGTAGAGTTACAAGAAATTAAGTGGGAGCGCTAAGACATATTTCCAATGCTTTATGTAGATGACATATGGTTGATTGGAAAATATGTATTTTAAATTAACACAGTTAAGATTTTCATATTAATGAAAGTCTTAGAAGATATTGGGCATCGATATCTATAAGAGATGGATTGAAGCGCCATATATGCTTGAAGCTAAATTACATAGATGAAATATTGAAGTAAGTCAATATCTAAATGACAAGAAAGAGTTCTTGCCACATGGAAAATAATTTAGCAATATTCAAGTGTTTTGACACATGATGAGCATCATTGAAATTGAGATTTTTAGGTCATGTGTTCCATGCTATGTACACAACCAGATGAGTCTTCTGATATAAAATTTTATAGCGGGATAATTCATATGATGATTAGATAACAGTGGGAGCGATCCTTATGCCATTTTTAGAAATGCTAACGATGTGTTTTCCTATATAGTAATGACAAACTATTTGTTGTAATATGTTACACTAATAGTCTTGTCATCTATTCAAATAATTTTATCTCAATTAAAATATGTGATGAAGGGTAGCACAATAGGATGGAAGAAAGTTCCATGCTGGATTTGAAAGAGTTTCAAAATTAAAGTATTCTGACGGATACTACAACAAAAGCTAATTATATCGCTGTGTTGACAACAAATAATAGGAGTATTTTGTGTCAAGAAGTTCTTTATTGAACTTGGTGAATTTCCAAGAATGCTGACACTATGAAGCTACATTTTCACAATGTTAGTAACATTGGTTTAAGCTGAGGAATTAAGGTCTCACCGGTTGACCAAATATATACAAAGCCATCTCATTAGAGAATGAGTGATGCATGTAGACGCAAAGAACATGCAAATGCAATAGGACCTGAACAGTTCAGATCTTTTTGATGATTACCACATGCGAAGCATGGTAATAACACTGGAATGCCATATGTGTTAAGTGCTTACATACTAGATTATTGACTCTAGTGCAAGTGGGAGACTGAAGGGAATATGCCCGAGAGGCAATAATAAAGTGGTTATTATCTTATTTCTTGTTTATAATAAATGTTTATTTCTCATGCTAGAATTATATTAACCGGAAACGTTGATACATGTGTGTTTAATAAACAAACAATGGTTCCTAGTAAAGCCTCTCTTTTAACTAGCTCGTTGATTAATAGATGATCAAGGTTTCCTGATCATGAACATTGGATGTTGTTAATAACGGGGTCATGTCATTAGAAGAATGATGTGATGAACATACACCCAAAGTGAATATAGCAATGCGATCAAGTCATTAAATTACATTGTTATATCACACATACGAAGTAACTCTAATCCTTAGACCATGAGATCATGTCAATCACTAACATCGAAAGAGTTCTTTGATATCATCAAACGTCACACCATAACAGGGTGACTATAAAGGTGTCGTTGGGTATTCGGAAAGTATTAGTTGAGGCCCATAGATAAAGAGTGGGATTTGTCCATACAAGTGACGGAGAGATATACTCTGGGCCCTCTCGGTCATATCACATCGACACCGCTTGCAAGCATGTGACTAGGTCAGAAGGATGTCGTATCAAAGAACGAGTAAAAGTGTACTTGTCAGTAACGAGATTGAACTAGGTATGATTGATACCAATGATCGGATCCCAGACAAGTAAAATATCGCGAGACAATGGGAATTGGTTACGACGTTTATGGTTCACACGATCACAAGATTCATCGTTGAATGTGTAGGAGTCATTACGGATATCCAGTTCCCGTTGTTGACTATTGATCGGAGAGGTGTCTCGATCATGTCTACATTATTCACGAACTGTAGGGTGACACACTAAGGTTCGATGACGCGATTGAGCGGATACTGAATTCGGAGAAAAGTTTGGACAACACCGAAATTGTTTCGGGGAATACTGAAATAGTCACCGGAATAGTTTTGGGGAATATTGAAATAGTTCAAGGTGGTATATGTTAATGTTTGATTAACAAATATTTCAAAGGGGTTAGTTTTAATGTTTGTTAATAGGATGAACAAATATTAAAAATAAATAAATAAAATTGTTTTATTTATTTATAAAAGAAAACTCTTGGAATTTTGAGTGGGAATTGATGTGAGAATGAGTGGGTTGAGTGGAGACTCCACCCACATGATGAGGGGAGAGGAGGAGGCACCAAAATTTCGTGGCTGCCTCCCCTCTTATATAAAGAGGGGTTGGACCTTGATGGCTCCCAAGTGCAGGAGATCAATTGTAGTACTTTTCGAATTAGAAAGGTTGTCGAACCCACGAGGAGCAGAAGGAACTGGTAAGTAGAATAGCAAAGGAATAATAAAAGCAACATGTGTTTTTGTGTTTTAATTGTGTAGTGCAAGTAAAGTAAAATGCGGAAAGTAAATTGCAGCAAGTAGTAGGTCTCAATGAGAGCCAAAGCCCAATCCTCTAATGCACAAGAGGACAAGCTCAAGTGTGTGTTTGTGTCTTATATGTGGAAAACGTTCCCGAGGGCTGCACAGATTTAGCTGGCATAGTGATTCATTGCATAACATGTTTGTATATCTTGTCTAGTTTTAATCTTCTTCGGACGGAGCCACAAATAGGAATAGCAAAATAAATAAACTATCACCCCTTATGATGGATCACGTGGCCAATTAAATGACAGCGCGAGAATTATTAAGACATGATGTCCCACCATAGCCTTATGCTCTAAGGTCCCCGATACAAGTACCCTCATAATGCAATTCAACGACTCTGTCTCAAGTTCCTGTCACCTAAAGACATCATCACGTCACTACACTACGGTGTTCTCCTATGAGCCCATGTAGGTGAAGAGTTGTACATTCAACGTTCGTACAACACCATCATAGAATCACATAAAAGATAAATACTAGACCAAAAAAACAACTCATCTCATGTAACAAATCATTGCCAATTCATCCTATGCCCTCAGGAACATGCGGGAACTACTCACAACGTGCAAACATGATCATGTATGGTGACATATGTGGTACAACACAATCTGAAACAATGGATCCACCACCAAATAATGACAAGTACTCAATCCCAAACATGCAACGGAGTACAATAACACGTATCTAGGGTGTAGCAATGATCAAACTATGAGGGGAACATAGTGGATCACGGTGATGGTGATGGTGGAGATGCAGGTGCTGGTGAGGATGGTGATGGAGATGCCTCCTCCCACGCCAAGGAGGAGATGGGGATGATTTCCCGCTTCTCCGGAGCTCCGGAGGAGCAGGACCTGTCTCCCCTGCGGAGAGTTTCGAGAGTTTCGCCGCCCTGGCGGCTCCGTCTCGTCTCGGGAAAATTAGGGTGTTCGTCTTCGGGGAAGACGGAGTCGTCAGCAAAAAGACCTCGGGGAGGAGGTGCTGTGGGACCATTTGGGGGCCCCACACGCGGCCAGGGAATCTGGCCGCGTGGGCTACTCCCCTTTTGGGCCTCCTGGCCCTCCTCCTTTGTGTCTTGTGCCCACGGCCTTTCTCCCGAAGAAAAACTGACAGGGTTTCTTTCCTTTTGCAATTTGGATATCTGTAGCTCCTGAAACATCAAAAACATGAGAACAGGTGTTTTCTGACACCCAGAAATTAAATACCAAAAATAGGGACTTTGTAGGAAAGTCCCATAAAATCATCTAAAACATGCAAAACAATGACATAACATTGATAAAACATCCCAATAATGCCTATATGGAGGGTATAAATTATGATATAAAATGCACGTATCAACTACCCCAAGCTTAAACCTTTGCTCGTCCTCGAGTAAATAAGGACATAGATCATTACATGCATCAATGGACTTATGGTTGATAAATAGATACGGGCATTGTATCATCATCATGTTCAGTTATAATGCAAAATGAATGAATAGAACTCATACACATAAGGATAACATATTCGAAGCTCTAGCAAACACCCCCATACTTTTGAAAGCAAATAACCATTGTATGTTGAACAATCGAATTATACTCTTTAATTTGGAGAAAGATAAATGAGTAGAGGTAAAACATGATCAAGTCTCATTTAGTTTCCAAACTATTCAGCTTAAATTACTAATTGTAATGTGGCATCCATTGGGCTAAGACTCTCATTGCCCCTTTATCATTAGCATCTTAATTTATGAATGTTGAAGTAATGTGGTTGACAAGGTGTTGGTTGAATGTCTCATGCCCCGTGAGTGTAAAAACCTACTCCATGATTACTCAACTTAAGATTCCTAATAAGCTTTGTACAATCATAATAAGTATTAATGACATCATAGAGAATTGCAAAGGTACCTCTTGCCCCATGACATAGAAACCAGCCCATGTCACAATAACAAGATGAACAAACGGAGTAGACTCATCATCCTTTTTTATTTCATTCACTATATGCATAGCTTCTTATTTTATTGTAGGATGTGTTTGTAGAGTCCACTCTAGCTGTAAGTAAATTTCCACCATGATCAAGCATGGCTTGGGTTAGCGGACCAATGCAATTTCTCTAGTCATATATACTTACTCATCAAAACTTACTATTCCTCTATTTCATTTCGGCATGGCAGGAGTCAAAAAACAAAAGCACATGACATCAACTAAATATAAAATTTCTTTGTGCAATGTTGAAAGCTTTTCACGTGATGCACGTGTTAGCCAACTCCCAACCAAAATCCTTGTAAAGCACAAAACTTTCAGCTCCCATTAATGGGTCATGTTTGTTAAGTGCAATAAAAATAAATGTGTGCATTCAAAAGTTCGTGAGAGTCTTATCCCAAATTTAGCCCATGCCAATTAATAACATAAGCATCTTAATTTAGAGCATAAATGAAACTATAACATGGTGAACATGCTCGGAATAGCCATTAAGCTAATAGATAGATAGTGGATTTATGTCATATGTAGATAATTCTACAATTGTCCAACACACTCAAGTTAATTAATTTCAAGGCAAGATGTGATTGAAACCTCTAAATATGCCATGCTCTTTTGCATGAGTGTTACCCATAGATCCCCAAAACAAGGGAATCATGGATGACACCATACTTTATTACTCATTGATAAACCATAAGACGGGGATGCATGATAATGCTCAATGAGCTCACTCAAGCCTAAACGAAAACGATACTAGATAATAAAAGCAAGACACACCAAAACTAGATAGACATGATAAAGCTGATAAAAGACGAGGGATAGGTGAAACTCCCCCAAGCTTAGATGGTTGTGGTAATTTCTTCATTCTCCCTTCTTCTCGTACTCAGCCCACCACTCTTTCTTCTTCTTGTCGTAATCTTCCTTCCACTCTTCCTGCTTCCATGGAAAAGGCCTTCCAGTATGAAAGGACATGGGTGGATCATTGTACCTGAGAGTGGCAGCTTCTGCAATCTTCTTGAAACATTCTTCATACTCACAGTTCTGGTTCTCCATGTCCCACATCAGAGCTTGGTACCTATCCATATCTGATATGACACGCAGATACCTAGTCCCCAGGTCCTTGATCCTCTCCTCGTACTCCTCTATCTCCTTCTCCAGCTCCAGATTCATGACGTGGTGGGTATCAAGGCTGCGTTCAACAATAGAGTTATACCTGAAAACTGTTTGTTCCAGAGCCTCCAGCCTCTCCTCCAGCGTGCCTTCGGTCTTGGGAGCCTTCACCTCCTCCATGAGCAACACACCATCCTTCAAGGTCAGGGTTTTCATGGGGGTCATCACGGAGTTGAGGTAATGGTTCACAATGCCTCCCTTGGGTGGATCTTCCCCCCTAGGTTGGATCCGGAGCTTGACATGGCTAAACCCTGGCAGACAGAAACAACAGAAACAAAGATCGCGCGAGAACTCTTGGTGCGGGATTAGATCGACAAAAGGGGGTATATATTGACGGGTTTTAGGGTAAGACGAAGTGTCGGAGTCAAAAACGAGACGGAACGGGACTCCGAGGTGGAAAAGGGGTACCTCCACGCGGCCAAGGAATCTGGCCGCGTGTGGGGTCCTCTTTTCCCCCTCGAGGTCCAATTCCTTCCAATTTTCTTGTCCCACATGTTAATTTCCATAAAAAATGAGTTCCGTAAGTTTTCACGCAATTCCGAGAAACTTCCAAACACAATAATTGTAAATTATTGAATTTGGGTTTCTGAAACTACAGGATCCCTTACAATTACCTCCTCCGGTGTCATTAACTTTATCTCCTCGATGGTTCCTATGAAGCTATTTCCTGCAATATAATGTTTTAGGCGTTGTCCATTGACCACATGAGGTTTACCTTTCATATCACCGTGAAGACGGATGGCCCCCGAACGGTATACCTCCTGTACTACCAATGGACCCTGCCATTTTGAAGCTAATTTCCTTGCAGAAAACTTAAAACGAGAGTTGTACAATAGGACTTGATCACCTACTTTAAATTCCTTTCTTTTAATTTTCTTGTCATGCCAAATTTTAACTTTCTCTTTAAACAATTTTGCACTTTCATATGCTTCATTCCTCCATTCATCTAATAGATTTAGGTCAAGCAATCTCTTCTCCCCCGCTGTTTTTAAATCAAAATTTAATTTCTTAATAGCCCATCTAGCTTTATGTTCTAATTCAACGAGTAAATGACATGCTTTTCCATAAACCATTTTATAAGGAGACATACCCATAGGATTTTTATAAGCAGTTCTATAAGCCCACAATGCATCATTAATTTTAAGTGGCCAATCAGATCTAGCTCTGTATACTGTTTTCTCTAAAATAAGTTTAATTTCCCTATTACTTAATTCAACTTGTCCACTAGTTTGAGGATGATAGGGTGATGAAATTCTATGATTAACATTATATTTTGCCAATGTTTTTCTAAGAACACCATACATAAAATGAGATCCACCATTAGTAATTAAAAATCTAGGAACACCAAATCTAGGGAAAATAATTTCTTTAAGCATTTGCATGGCTGTGGCATGGTCTGCACTCTTAGTAGGAATTGCTTCTACCCATTTTGTAACATAATCAACAGCAACCAAAATGTGAGTATGTTTTGTACTAGATGCAGGAAATGGTCCCATAAAGTCAAAACCACACACATCAAATGGTTCAAGTGGTAATGTATAGTTCATAGGCATTTCATTCCTTCTACTAATGTTTCCTACTCTTTGACATTTATCACAAGTTTTAAGATATTCAGCACAATCCTTGAATAGAGTAGGCCAATAAAAACCACATTGTAATACCTTTGCTGCAGTACGATCTCCTGCATGATGTCTTCCATAGGGACTGTCATGACAATCTCTTATAATAGCCTGATGTTCATGCTCAGGTACACAACGTCTAATAATGCCATCAACACTTTTCTTATACAAGAATGGATCATCCCAAAAATAATGTCTAAGGTCATAAAAGAATTTCTTTCTTTGCTGGTAAGTAAATTGTGGTGGCATAACTTTCCCAACAATAAAATTTGCATAATTAGCAAACCAAGGAGATGCAACTTTAGCACTAGAAGCACTAACAAGGGCAAGTTGTTCATTAGCAAAACTATCATTGATAGGAATAGGATCATCACGTATATTTTCCATTCTAGAAAGATGATCAGCTACGGGATTATCTTCTCCTTTCCTATCTACTATGTGTAAATCAAATTCTTGCACCAAAAGTACCCATCTTATTAGCCTAGGCTTAGCATCTTTCTTATTCATCAAATATTTAATAGCAGAATGATCAGAGTGCACAGTGACTTTTGAATCAATTATGTAAGATCTAAATTTATCACATGCAAATATTACCGCTAAAAATTCTTTTTCAGATGTAGCATAATTTCTTTGAGCACCATCTAGTGTTTTACTAGCATAGTAAATAACATTCAATTTCTTATCAACCCTTTGGCCTAAAACAGCTCCAACTGCATAATCACTAGCATTACACATAATTTCAAAGGGCAAGTTCCAATCAGGAGGTTGAATAATAGGTGCAGTTATTAAGGCTTTCTTTAAAACATTAAAGGATTCTATGCAATCATCATTAAAAGAAAACGGAACATCCTTTTGCAAAAGATTGGTTAGAGGCTTTGATATTTTAGAGAAATCTTTAATGAACCTACGATAAAAACCTGCATGACCGAGAAAACTTCTTATACCTTTGATGTCTCTAGGATATAGTAATTTCTCAATAGCTTCAATTTTTGCTGGGTCAACTTCTATTCCTCTTCCATAAATACGATGCCCAAGAACAATTCCCTCTGTTACCATAAAGTGACACTTCTCCCAATTAAGAACAAGGTGTTGGTCTTCACAACGCTGCAAAACTTTGTTAAGGTTGAACAAGCAATTATCGAAAGAAGTACCATACACCAAAAAATCATCCATAAAGACTTCCACTATCTTTTCAATATAATCAGCAAATATAGCATTCATGCATCTCTGAAAAGTAGCAGGCGCATTACATAAACCAAAAGGCATTCTCCTATAAGCAAATGTACCATATGGGCAAGTAAAAGTGGTCTTTTCCTGATCATCACTATGAACTGGAATTTGAGAGAAGCCTGAATACCCATCTAAATAACAAAAGTGAGAATGGTTAGATAATCTCTCTAGCATTTGATCAAAAAAGGGCAATGGATAATGGTCCTTACGAGTTGCTTTATTTAATTTTCTATAATCAATGCACATTCTATAACCAACAACAGTACGTTGAGCAACAAGTTCATCATCTTTATTAGGAACCACAGTAATTCCACCTTTCTTAGGAATACAATGAACAAGACTAACCCATTTACTATCAGCTATAGGATAAATAATACCAGCCTCTATGAGTCTAATTACCTCCTTTCTTACCACTTAATTCATTTTTGGATGTAGACGGCGTTGGAAATCAACAACAGGTTTAGTATCTTCTTCCAAATTAATTTTATGCATACATAGAGCTGGACTTATGCCCTTAAGATCATCAAGAGAATAACCAATAGCCTTACGGTGGGCTTTAAGCACATCAAGTAATTTCTCTTCTTCCTCAGCTGAAAGGTTAGCACTAATGATAACAGGATATATATTTTTCTTACCCAAGTATGCATATTTCAGATTCTCAGGCAAAGGCTTTAATTCAAAACTAGGATCTCCTTTAGGAGGTGGGAGTACTTCTAGATTATCAGGTGGGATATGCAATTGTAATTGTGGAGGTTGCTGCCATAATATTTGTTCTAAAGCTTCTTTTTCTGCATCATTAAATGGCTCTTCCTGATTAAGCATATAACGTTCCACCACGTCTGATGAAGCTACAGCTATATGAGCAAGAGTTTCAATTATATCTTTAGATTTTGGTTCTTTCTTAGCAAGTTTATCAGCAAATTTAGAAAAATTAAATTCAAGTTTCTCTCCAGCATATTCAATAAACACCCTTTCTCTAGGAAAATCAATTTCAGCACCAATAGTATGTAAGAAAGGTCTACCAAATATAATAGGACAGAAAGAATCTTGTGGACAACCAAGCACAATAAAATCAGTAGGATATTTTATTTTCCCTACCAATACTTCAACATCTCTAACAATTCCAAAGGGACTAATATAATCTTTATTAGCAAGCTGAATGGTCATACCTGTTTCTTCCATGGTGATAGGATCAATATCAGGCTTAATTTCTTGATAGAGAGAATATGGAATGACACTAATACTTGCTCCAATATCACATAAACCATGATAACAAGAAGTCCCAATAGAGCATGATATAATTGGCTTACCAACTTTGGATGAATTCCCTTTAATAACTTTGGTAGCATCTTCACATAAATAAACATCAACAGGATCTTCTTCATTTAATTGCTTAATAATAGAGACTTCGTGAAAGTAAAGTATAGGCACCTAGAGGGGGGGGGGGTGAATAGGTGCTACGACCAATTTTAATTTTTCTCAAAGTTTAGGCTTGACAAGAAGGTAAATTCTCTAGATAGTGCAACTAGTGGTGAATTTACCTATATGACAAGACAAGCAATTAATGCAACAAGTACAAGTAAGTAAAGAGAGGGAGGAACGAGGTAACCGATGGAAGCACACGGAGACACGATGTATTTCCGAGTTCCTCCTTTTTAGGGGAGTACGTCTCGTTGGAGGGGTGTGAGCTCGCCACAAAGGCCTACTCAACGCCACTAAGGCTCCACCCTATTCTCCGATGAACTTCGCCACAAAGGCATAGTTCACCTTCCACTATAGAACCCCTTTGAGGCGGGGATCAAATCCTTTACAAACAACTTGGGGCACACACCCACAACTTAATTGGGGGCTCCCAACTCTTCTTGAATCACCAACAAGAAACAAGATGCCTAGGTTCTCCACAAGAGGAAACCCTAGGCAAGATCCCTCTAGCTAGAGAGGGGGAAATGAAGAACGGCTCGGTGAAGATGTAGATCGGGGCCTTCTCCTTCAATCCTCCAAAGATCTTCAAGATTGGGTGGAGGGATTGGGAGTTATGAGGGATTTGAGTTCTTAAATGCTCATAAATGCTAAGAGGAAGAACTAGATCTTGGGGAAGAAGAGGAGGGGTATTTATATTCCCTCCTCACAACTAGTCGTTGTGCAGGAAAAAAGGTACCGGAATATCTGGTCCAAGTTTGGACCGGAATATCCGGCCAGCTTGCTCCACGCAGATCTGCAGAGCTCGACCGGATTATCCGGTTGATCTGGAATAATCCGGTACAAATAATCCGGTAGATGCCAGTACGCAAATCTTCTAGTCCTTAGCCATTTTTCCACTTCTTCAACTGCAACCGGAATATCCGGTATGGATATGAAATATCCGGTACAAATAATCCGGTTGACTCCAGTAGCTCCAAGCTTCTAGTCCTTAGCCATTTTTCGCAGCAACCGGAATATCCGGTCCAGGATGAATAATCCGGACCAAATAATCCGGTTCACTTCTGTGAGCAAAACTTCCAGTCCTTAGCAGTTTTCGCAGCAACTGGAATATCCGGTCCAGGATGAATAATCCGGACCAAATAATCCGGTTCACTTCTGTGAGCAAAACTTCCAGTCCTTAGCAGTTTTCGCGCAACTTCATGAACAACCGGAATATCCGGTCCGTGGTGAATATTCCGGACCAAATAATCCGGTTGACTCCAGTATGCGAAACTCTCAGTCCTTAGCCATTTTTGTGCTCCTTTATCAGCTACCGGAATATCCGGTCCAGGATGAATAATCCGGTTCGAATAATCCGGTTGAGTTATGTCCCAACAACTCTCAGGCCAAACTTCACCGACTTTTCGGTGATCGATGCCGATGTTAAGTATAACACCTGCACACTAAACACCTCGATAAATAATGTACTTAGTATTGTTAACTAACACACAAAACACTGGGAAAATGAAATGCACTTTCAATCTCCCCCTTTTTGGTGTTAGATGACAATACTAAGATTTGCAATAAAACCTTGACAGGAAACATGTTTGAAACAAGATGGAAATCTCTCCCCCTATCTCTATGCATATCTTTTGTTTGCCTCAAACGCAAATGGATGCAATGATGTATAGGGAGAAATTTCCAACAAGTAGCACACATGCCAAAGAGTCAATAGCACCAATATGTTGAGTGTAAAAGAAAAGTATATACCTTGTGCGAAGATGATATATCCAAGAATAACCAAGCACAACCATAGATAATCTCCACAACATATACGATAGATAACCATCACACCACTAATAGATAAACCATGATAATATCCAGATAACCAACATAGTCTCACACACAATAGCACACATAGTTTTAAACGAGACAATAAATGCCATAAGTTCACGAACACGACAAACGAAGATACTAAAATGGACACAAGCTCTCAAAGAAAGGATAAAAGCAAATGCTTGTGCCCGAACCCATGCAAATCCCGTAGTCTAATAGCTACTTCTCCCCCTTTGGCATCGAGACACCAAAAAGGAGGGAAATAGCTAATCTAACGTCCCAGACACGGTCTAAGCATCCGACTCGCCTCCAGACTCCTGCTCGTCATCAGACTCCTCCTCATCAGCATCCTCATCATGAGCTCCAGAAGCAGTATCCTGAGTAGACCGGAGAGCCGCCTCAATGCTCTCCCAAGGAGTGAAATCCCCAGCAGACCAAGCAGAGAAGGACTGAGCAGCAATAGGAGCAGGTACATCACCAGTGCCACCACTCACGTGGTGGAGAATCTGTCGCTGTGAGCTAGCCATGGCAGTGTCCCTGCGATACGCCTTGTACTGCTCCTTGTGAATATCCACCTTCATGCAGAGCACGTTGCGCTGAAACCAGGAGAGCTTCCTGACGTGGCGCAAAGTGCTAATATCAGAAATGGGTGCCCTGGGTGCAGACTGAGAGCCAGAAGGACCACCCATAGAGGAACCACCCTCAAATGGAGCACTCTGAGAAGCAGCAGCAGTCTTCATCTTCCTCTTGACATACAGCTTCTTGACCTTTTTCTCAGCCATGGGTAACTCTGTGTACTCCTTCCTCATCTCATACTTGATGAGCATCATGATATAGGGAGCATAGGGAATGGTGTAGCCACCAATCATAGCAGAGTAAAGCTCGTGATAGATGATGTCCATCACATCCACAGTATAGGAGACAGACGGGTCCTCTTCCTCCATGCACTCCTTAGCCAGAATCAGAAGGTTGCATAAAGGAGTGGTGAGAGCATCATTGTTACCTCCACTCGGCACAAGGAAGGCTCTGAAAATGCGAACCAGCTGATCATAAAGTGGAAGAAGTCCCTCAAGTCCCCCAACGGTGAAACCAGGGGCATACAGCTCAGCCATGGCCACTTCCCTCCTTGGCCTATCAACCTCATGGACGCGGCGACCAAGAGGAGGGTGCTCGCGGTAAGAGTATCCAAGACGACGGGCAAACCTCTCGAAAAATGCTTCACATGCTGTGGACTCAGACATCCACTTGAGACGGGTCACAATATCCTGAGTGCTGAACACTAGAGTGGACATAAACTGCATCACAAGCTGTGTGATGTAGTTGCACTGAGTCTCCATAAGCTTCACTAGTCCAAAACGCTCAACAATACTAGCTGCATCAGCAAATTCCTCCTTGGCCTTGAGAGCGTCATGGTCATATGGATGCATAGCACGGCAAGGAAAGCGGTAGTCACAATAGATATCAGCATAGATATAGGACTGCTCCAGATTCCAGAACCGAGAATCAATATTTGCAACCCGCGGAGAAAGATAGGCATCCTGCTTTCTGAGCTCATTGAAGTCCTGAACGGGAATGTCGGTCTTATAGTTGAGCCGAGGTTTCCTCTTGTTTCAGACAGAAACTTGCTTCTTGTGCTTCGGAACGCTCCTCTCACTGTCACCACCTGTGAAACAAGATAGTAGAGGAATAGCACAAGATGAGTACACTAGTGTCACACAACGGATACAATCATGCATAAAAACGATAGAGGAGATTCCAGGAAACAATCGAGGTAGAAATCTGGGAAAGATCAATTTGGGGCTGCCCTAAAACAGTACTGGACATAGCCGGATATTCCGGTTCAAAACTGAACCGGATATTCCGGTTACCCGGATATTCCGGTTCAGTCGTGGACCGGATATTCCGGTAGGTTGCGGAACAGCACCAAATCAATCTAAATCTCAGATTTCCACAAAGATTGTACTCAAGGATTCTAGTCTATTGTTTCTAGCATGCAAGAGGACCTCTCCGGAACGAATTCTACCAAGCATAGCCAACAAAAACGCAAATCCATGGAAAGGTAGGGTTATAGCACCAAGATTCAAGAGATTTGAACGTTACCGGGGTCCATGGAGAAAAAAGCTTGGGTAGAATCGTTCCAAATCGCGAGGAGAACGAGATCCGGGCCAAAGCTCCAAGATCCCGCGGAGGAAACGGCCCGGGAGGCCAAGAATCACGGCGGCGGCGTTTTGGTGGAGAGGAGCAGATGGGAAAAGGGCAATAACTGCCCCTCCCCGTCGGGCTCCAGGCTTTATGATGTGCGCCAAACCGGATATTCCGGTTCATACTTGAACCGGATATTCCGGTACAGCCGGATATTCCGGTCCAGAACTGGACCGGAAATTCCGACTGCCTCCTGATTCGAAATTTCCTCGTTTTCAACGGACGACACTAGTGCTTAGAAAAGAAAGGCTTTTTGAGAGAAAGGCTTAGGATAGATTTAACAAACTGAGACTAGTACTTATCCCTCTCAAGATCAAGAAACAACCAACTAAAATACCAATTTGAGTGGGATTTTCCCAGGAAGAACCTCTTAGACGGGAAAAACACACGAAATGCAATGAAATGACAAGTAGAAAAACCAAACTAAGATCCAACTCTTCGAAATGAAGAGGTTGGTGGCCTAGGCCACCATGTAAGAGATCATGGTATGCAACCGCGAAGATGTATCTTGGGTGCATTGCCACTTCTCGACATTGAAGCTCACAATTCAACATTAGAAAAAGAGAGATCATAATGAATTTTGCTTTGGGCATAATGGGGGGAGGGAGAATCCAATGTATTAGGATAACACTCCCCCTATGTCCATGCCTACATCTAAACTCGAATACGTTTCATCTATAGGGGTGTGTGCAAGATAGTCAAGTCAAGCTCCTTGAATCAATCACATTTAGCTCATTCCTCAAGAACAAGAATCTTGCATCATCAAGTGGCTTCGTGAAAATATCCGCAAGATTGTCCTTGGTGGGCACATAACTTAGTGCAATGTCTCCTCTCGCCACGTGATCACGGATGAAGTGGTGGCGAATCTCAATGTGCTTCGTCCTTGTGTGTTGCACCGGATTGTATGCAATCTTGATAGCACTTTCATTGTCACATAGAAGAGGTACTTTGTCCAAATGAACTCCATATTCCTTGAGAGTTTGCCTCATCCATAGCAATTGAGTGCATGCACTTGCGGCGGCAACATATTCGGCTTCGGCGGTGGAGAGAGAAATGCAATTTTGTTTCTTCGAGGACCAACTTACAAGGGACCTACCAAGAAATTGGCAAGCCCCGGAAGTTGACTTCCTATCATCTTGATCACCGGCCCAATCGGAATCCGTATATCCATTGAGAGAAAATTGTGCCCCCTTTGGGTACCACAAACCAAATCTTGAGGTATGAACCAAATAACGAAAGATCCTATGAACCGCCATTAAATGGCAATCCTTAGGAGCCGCTTGATACCTTGCACACACACCTACACTCAAAACGATATCGGGCCTAGATGCACAAAGATAGAGCAAAGAACCAATCATAGAACAATAAAGCTTTTGGTCCACATCCTTACTCCCTTTTGGATTACGAGAGTGATGACACTTGACTTGCATAGGAGATGTCTTGATCTTAGCATCTTGGAAGTTAAACCTCTTGATCATATCTTGGGTGTACTTGGATTGAGAAATGAAAGTCCCACGAGCCAATTGCTTGATCTCAAAGCCAAGGAAGAATTTAAGCTCACCCATCATAGACATCTCGAACCTGTCAGTCATAAGCTTAGAGAACTCATTATTGAAGGCTTGGTTAGTTGAGCCAAAGATGATATCGTCCACATAGAGTTGGCATATGAAAAGCTCTCCCTTTACTCTCTTGGTGAAGAGAGTGGGGTCAATCTTCCCAACTTCGAAACCACGATCATCTAACAACTCCCTAAGGTGCTCATACCAAGCACGAGGTGCTTGTTTGAGACCATAGAGAGCCTTGTCAAGTTTGTAAACGTGGTTGGGAAAGTTGAGATTCTCGAACCCCGGAGGTTGCTTGACATATACCTCCTCTTTTAGTGGACCATTCAAGAAAGCACTTTTCACATCCATTTGTTGCAATTTGAAATTATGTGAGGATGCATAAGCAAGGAGGATACTGATGGACTCAAGGCGAGCCACGGGCGCGTAGGTTTCATCAAAGTCAATGCCTTCAACTTGGGTGTAACCTTGAGCGACCAATCTAGCCTTGTTCCTAATGACAATGCCATTCTCATCTTGCTTGTTCTTGAAAATCCACTTGGTGCCAATAACATTGTGGCAATCCTTGGGTTTCTCAACCAATCTCCAAACTTTATTGCGCTCAAAGTTATTGAGCTCATCATGCATAGCTTCGACCCAATCGGAGTCCTCAAGAGCTTCATACACTTTCTTAGGCTCCACCATAGAGATATGAGCTTGATGCTCACAAAAATGAGCCAATTGCCTTCTAGTGGATCTTCTAGTTTGAACATCCTCCAAGACCTTGTAATCTTGGGCATCAATTTGCTTCAAAGCTCTTCTTATCCTTTTGATGCGACGGGCTTCGATCTCCTCATTATTGCGAGGAGGAATCACTTGATCATCTTGATCATTCGGGTCCCCATCTTGACCAACATGGCCTTGATCATCAACATCGTCATCAACAATATCTTCAATACTAGCTTCAACTTGAGAAGAGGATGAAGAGGATGATTGATCTTGGCCTTGATCTTGACTCGCATTAGTGAGAGGAGTGGGTACGACTTGCGGAGTCACTTGATCAACGAGAGGAGGGTCTTGAATATGTTCTTGGTTAGGTGTAGTAGTTGGCTCCTTGGCTTGATCTTCTAATGTAGAGGAGGGCTCCACTTGGGTAGAGCATAGTCCTTCTCGAGTCGCCATAAGGTGTCCCTCGATGGGGCGGAAGAATCCCACACCCATCCTTCCTATGGCTTCTTGAGGCATTTCAACATCTACATTTGAAACATGAAATTGCGCCACTTGGGAGCCGTCATTTTCCTCGAAAACCACACTACAAGATTCTATGACAATCCGTGAGGCTTTGTCATAGACTCTATAAGTGTGGGATTCGGCACCGTAACCAACAAAAATACCCTCAATAGTTTTGGATTGAAATTTCGACAACCTAATACCCTTGATCAAATAAAAGCACTTACAACCGAATAAACGGAAGTAGGATACGTTGGGCTTGTTGCCTGTGAGGATCTCATATGGGGTCTTGCTCAAGCCTTTGCGGATGTAGAGGCGGTTGGAGGAGTGGCATGCGGTGGATATGGCCTCGGCCCATAAATATTGGGGAGAAGAGTACTCCGCCAACATGGTCCTTGCCATATCCAAGAGAGTGCGATTCTTCCTTTCGGCAACACCATTTTGTTGAGGAGTGTAAGTGGCGGAGTATTGGTGGCGAATGCCTTCTTCACTAAGAAATTCATTCAATGTATAGTTCTTGAACTCCGATCCATTATCACTCCTAATAGCCATGATTTGCACATTGTGTTGACGTTGCACTTCGTTGGAGAAGTCGATGATGGTTTGTTGGGTCTCACTCTTGAACTTGAAGAAATAAACCCAAGTATATCTTGAATAATCATCGACAATCACCAAGCAATACTTCTTGCCGCCAAGACTTGCCTCGGGCACGGCACCAAAGAGATCAACATGGAGAAGCTCCAAGATCCTCTTTGATGAAATAATAGTCTTGGCCTTGTGCACAATGTCATGCATCTCCCCTTCAACACACGACCTACAAACGCGATCCTTTGCAAAGGAAACATTTTTTTAGTCCAACAATAAGGCCACTTTTGTGAAGACTTTGCAAAGTTCTCATGTTGACATGGGATAGGAGGCGATGCCATAACCATCCCAAGTCCGCCTTCCCGAAAAGACACATTGCTTGAGTGTTGGTTGACTTAGAAAAGTCTACCACATACAACTCATTTTCAACATGTCCCACGTGAGCGACGTCAAGAGTCTTGCTCCTCAAAAGGACCACAATATTACCATCAAAGAAGACGGAGAACCCCATCTTACTAAGAGAGTGGACGGAAAGTAAATTGTAACCAAGGGATTCGACAAGCATGACGTTCACGATAGTGATATCGGGAGCCACCACAACCCTGCCAAACCCGGATACCTTAGACTTGGACGAGTCCCCATAGGTGACGGTTGCTTGGATGTCATTTGGTCGCAACTCCGTCACAAGTTCTTTGCTTCCGGTCATATGATTAGTGCATCCACTATCAAGAATCCATTTGGTCCCACCGGAAGCATAGTCCTGCAAGAGATCATTGACTAGAGTTAGGACCCGAGTTGGGTCCCTTTATGTTAGTAACAAGGGTCTTTGGAACCCATATAGTGTAGTCAATGAACCCCTCAATTGGACCAACATATTTAGCTTGCACAACACCATAATAATCAACATATAAGAAATGGTGTGGGTTGTTAGTTCCCGCGGAGGTGCTACGAGTAGTGTTGTCCCTCATGACACTACTACTTGAGGCACCATTGCTTTCTTGTGCGGGTGTGCTACGAGTAGGGTTGTCCCTAATGACAATACCACCCGAAGCACCATGTTTGTTCTTCTTCTTGTTCCTTTTCTTGGCTACATAGCCAAGACCTTGCTTGCCCACTTGTTGCCTTGGAGCACTCAATTGTGGTCTAGAAATGACCGCATTAGAGCTTGGGGCAACCACTTGTGGGGTGGTGAGCACCACCTTTTTGACTAGAGTGCTTTTGCCCTTGAGCCTTGCTAGCTCATCCTTCAACCTAGCATTTTCCTCAATAATATTTGCATGATCACAAGAAGAAGTAGAAGTGCTAGGATGGTTAGATTGAGTAAGTTGAGTTTGAAGTTGTTCATGCAACTCTTTGAGGGATGAGTGTTGGCTTTCCAAAGCTTTGTGAGCATTGGTTAGCTTTTCAAACTCCTCGGTTAGTTTACCATGACCAACCCCAAACTCTACTTTATCCTTTTTAGCCTTTCTATATTTATCAATAGCAAGATCACGTTCCTTAATGATTTTAGAGACAAGTTCATTATGAGTAGTTTCAATAGTTTCAAGTTCATCCTCTAGAGAAACTCTACCATCATGCTCTTCTTCAAGAGTCATTGAGAGGGATGCAATTTCATCCGCATCCCTTCTCTCAACCTCACCTTTCTTCTCAAGGGCCTCTTGGGCCTCTCCCAATTGCCTCATGAGATGCTCAAAGTACTTCTTGGTCTCCCCTTGCATGTTAGACATAAAACGGTCCAAGGAGGCCCTTTCCTCTTCTTCTCTAAGACTAGCAATATGTTCTAGTTCACTAGGGGTCTTAGAGTTAGGAGAAGATGATACCTCCGTGGCCTTAGCCATGAAGCACTTGGCATTGCGTTGAGGAAGATTTTCATTGGGGGATTCAAAGAGAGATGACGAAGATGGAGTGGAAGCAATAGCTAGAGCGGCCACTTCACTTGTTGTTTCTTCTTCTTCATCACTCCCGGAATCATGCTCCTCTTGAGTCAAGAGCACAAACTTGGTGGGGGTTTTCTTGTTGAAAGGTTTCTTCTTGAAATGAGGTTTCTTGTATTCAACCTTGGACTTGTCCTTGCGGATGAGCTTGCCGCTATGGTTCTCTCTATTCTCGTAGGGGCACTCCGCAATGAAATGGTACTTGTCTTGGAAATTGAAGCAAGATCTCACTTTTTGAGCCCCATCATTACCATAACGAGACTTGGTCTTCTCCTCAACAAATTTCTTGCCTTTAGGGGGATTGTTCCAAAACTTTTGCACGGTGAGAGCAATTAGATCCTTTAGAACGGGATCATATTCTTGTTCCTTCAATGGAGGCAATGCTTCTTCACCATCTTCATCATTCTCAACTTCTCTTGACAACACCTTGGCCTTCAAAGCAACGGAAGCTCCTTGATGCATTCCAATAGCCCTAGCACGGTTGTCAAGAGCATTCTTGGTTTGCACTTTGTAGGAGCTCAATTCTTGCATGACTTGGGTAGAGGTCATGGTGGAGAAATCATGTCTCCCTGGAATGCTCTTCATATCCGTGCCCTCAAAAGGCATCACGGCAATTATGAACTTCCTCTTGATCCAAGCATCATCAATATGTGTTGCACCCGCATTGGAGAAAGCGGTGGCAAGAGATTTGAGTCTTCGATACATGTCAACATGATCTTCTCCATCACGCATGAAAAATCCTTCGGCCTCATTGGTCAAGGTGTCATAGCGATTTCTTTGCATGCTCTCATTCCCAACAAACTGATGACAAGTGCATCCATGTTTCTTTGGCGGTGGAGAAGTGTTGAAGATGCGGCATGTGATTGGGGCCCACGGCTTGATGAAGGATGGATAAAGCGGTGTAATTGAGTTGGCAATCTACAACCTCTCTTCTTGTGAGATTCTTGGGATCATATGGCTTGTATCCATCACGAGTGATTCTCCAAAGATCTATACAAGAAGAGTTCAAGTGAGTATCCATGTAGTATTGCCATTCACGAAAAGAATATGCATCAATTTTAGGTGGATCTCCTCTAGGAATTATATGAGGAAAAGGGATGGGAGGATCGGGAGAATATTGGCCTTCAACGGCATGATATCCTTCCTTTCCACTCGCACCCTTCTTAGCGGATTGTTCGGCGGAAGCAGTTTTAAATGGTTCACCATCAACCCCTTTCTTGGCACCCTCCGTTTCCGGAGGGGATGAGTCGACCACCTCCGGTTCTTTGGCTTTGAGGAGTGTTGTCATGAGTTGACGCAACTCCTCAAATTTAGTGTCTATGGATGAGGTCAATGATTCTCTCAAAGCATTGAGATCATTCATGGACATTTGCATCGGACGGAGCGTCATCCAACTCATCTCCCATACTTAAACTCTTAGGCGGTTAAGCCCGATAGAAGAGCCGAGGCTCTGATACCAATTGAAAGTAAAGTATAGGCACCTAGAGGGGGGGTGAATAGGTGCTACGACCAATTTTAATTTTTCTCAAAGTTTAGGCTTGACAAGAAGGTAAATTCTCTAGATAGTGCAACTAGTGGTGAATTTACCTATATGACAAGACAAGCAATTAATGCAACAAGTACAAGTAAGTAAAGAGAGGGAGGAATGAGGTAACCGATGGAAGCACACGGAGACACGATGTATTTCCGAGTTCCTCCTTTGTAGGGGAGTACGTCTCGTTGGAGGGGTGTGAGCTCGCCACAAAGGCCTACTCAACGCCACTAAGGCTTCACCCTATTCTGCGATGAACTTCGCCACAAAGGCCTAGTTCACCTTCCACTAGAACCCCTTTGAGGCGGGGATCAAATCCTTTACAAACAACTTGGGGCACACACCCACAACTTAATTGGGGCTCCCAACTCTTCTTGAATCACCAACAAGAAACAAGATGCCTAGGTTCTCCACAAGAGGAAACCCTAGGCAAGATCCCTCTACCTAGAGGGGGGAAATGAAGAACGGCTCGGTGAAGATGTAGATCGGGGCCTTCTCCTTCAATCCTCCAAGATCTTCAAGATTGGGTGGAGGGATTGGGAGTTATGAGGGATTTGGTGAGTTCTTAAATGCTCATAAATGCTAAGAGGAAGAACTAGATCTTGGGGAAGAAGAGGGGGGGTATTTATAGTCCCTCCTCACAACTAGTCGTTGTGCAGGAAAAAAGGTACCGGAATATCCGGTCCAAGTTTGGACCGGAATATCCGGTCAGCTTGCTCCACGCAGATCTGCAGAGCTGGACCGGATTATCCGGTTGATCTGGAATAATCCGGTACAAATAATCCGGTAGATGCCAGTACGCAAATCTTCTAGTCCTTAGCCATTTTTCCACTTCTTCAACTGCAACCGGAATATCCGATATGGATATGAAATATCCGGTACAAATAATCCGGTTGACTCCAGTAGCTCCAAGCTTCTAGTCCTTAGCCATTTTTCGCAGCAACCGGAATATCCGGTCCAGGATGAATAATCCGGACCAAATAATCCGGTTCACTTATGTGAGCAAAACTTCCAGTCCTTAGCAGTTTTCACAGCAACCGGAATATCCGGTCCAGGATGAATAATCCGGACCAAATAATCCGGTTCACTTCTGTGAGCAAAACTTCCAGTCCTTAGCAGTTTTCGCGCAACTTCATGAACAACCGGAATATCCGGTCCGTGGTGAATATTCCGGACCAAATAATCCGGTTGACTCCAGTATGCGAAACTCTCAGTCCTTAGCCATTTTTGTGCTCCTTTATCAGCAACCGGAATATCCGGTCCAGGATGAATAATCCGGTTCGAATAATCCGGTTGAGTTCTGTCCCAACAACTCTCAGGCCAAACTTCACCGACTTTTCGGTGATCGATGCCGATGTTAAGTATAACACCTGCACACTAAACACCTCGATAAATAATGTACTTAGTATTGTTAACTAACACACAAAACACTGGGAAAACGAAATGCACTTTCACTTGGTTCTTGACTTCCACCTGTTCTTTAGGTTGAGAACATCTCTTTCTACTTTTGTCAGCAACAGCAATAAGCAAATTCTCTTTAACTTTTTCAGGATAGGGAGGTGGTTCAATATATTCTTCTATTACTACAGATGACACTGGTGTTTCTTTAATAAATTTAGGGACAACAATAGAAGATTTAACAGGTTCAACATAATAATCAAAGCCACTTTTTAGGAATTCGAATGTGCTCAGCAAATTTCTTAGCTATTTCAATTGCAACATATGGATCAAGACCAAAATCTTTAATAACATTCTTGAACAAAATAGAACTAGAGAAACTTTCTACACATGAATATCCATAATCAAAATAAGCTTCATTGCCTTTGTCTAGGTCCCAATATTCAGAGTTCTTCGAAATAATTTCCAAGCTTTTTCTGCAGTATTATTTGTAAAGCTTCCACCAGATGAACCATCCAAATATTGCTTTAGCCTATCAGGTAGTCTCACATAAAAGTTTATCAATATAAGTTTATCTGTGAGATCATGACAAGGATTCTTACGAAGGAGGTCCTTAAGCCTCCCCCAAGCTTGAGTAATACTCTCTCCAAGGTGTGGCCAAAAATTAAATATAAAGCAACGGTTCTCATAAGCCTCTTTAGGAGTAAAATATTTAAGAAAGAAAACCTTCATAAAAGTATCCCAATTATGTGTAATTTCTTCATCCAGGGACATATACCATTTTCGAGCATCACCAGTTAAGGACTGGTACAATAACTTGCATTTTACCTCCTCCTCAGAAATAGCCTTGAGCCTAATTAGCCCACATATATCCTCAATAGCCCGTATGTGATCGCTTGCAGCCTTTGTTCCATCCCCTGCAAAATACTCATTCCTAACAGCTTTAACAAATTCAAGGGGAATAATATAACCATCATCATGAGGTGCTTTTTCAACAACTTTAGGTTTAATAGCATAAGCACTCTCATATAAAGCAAGTTTCAGCGAAGCTCTCTCATAAAAGCCATAATAATAACAGGATGCAACAGCAAGTAAAATTCAGCTTTCAAGTTTCCTTACCAAACTTCTTACCAATAGCGCTACGCTCCCCGGCAACGGCGCCAGAAAAGTGTCTTGATGGCTCCCAAGTGCAGGAGATCAATTGTAGTACTTTTCGAATTAGAAAGGTTGTCGAACCCACGAGGAGCAGAAGGAACTGGTAAGTAGAATAGCAAAGGAATAATAAAAGAAACAGGTGTTTTTGTGTTTTAATTGTGTAGTGCAAGTAAAGTAAAATGCAGAAAGTAAATTGCAGCAAGTAGTAGGTCTCAATGAGAGACAAAGCCCAATCCTCTAATGCGCAAGAGGACAAGCTCAAGTGTGTGTTTGTGTCTTATATGTGGAAACGTTCCCGAGGGCTGCACGGATTTAGCTGGCATAGTGATTCATTGCATAACATGTTTGTATATCTTGTCTAGTTTTAATCTTCTTCGGACGGAGCCACAAATAGGAATAGCTAAATAAATAAACTATCATCCCTTATGATGGATCACGTGGCCAATTAAATGACAGCACGAGAATTATTAAGACATGATGTCCCACCATAGCCTTATGCTCTAAGGTCCCCGATACAAGTACCCTCATAATGCAATTCAACGACTCTGTCTCAAGTTCCTGTCACCTAAAGACATCATCACATCACTACACTACGGTGTTCTCCTATGAGCCCATGTAGGTGAAGTGTTGTACAGTCGACGTTCGTACAACACCATCATAGAATCACATAAAAGATAAATACTAGACCAAATAACAACTCATCTCATGTAACAAATCATTGCCAACATTCATCCTATGCCCTCAGGAACATGCGGGAACTACTCACAACGTGCAAACATGATCATGTATGGTGACATATGTGGTACAACACAATCTGAAATAATGGATCCACCACCAAATAATGACAAGTACTCAATCCCAAACATGCAACGGAGTACAATAACACGTATCTAGGGTGTAGCAATGATCAAACTATGAGGGGAATGGAGTGGATCACGGTGATGGTGATGGTGGAGATGCAGGTGCTGGTGAGGATGGTGATGGAGATGCCTCCTCCCACGCCAAGGAGGAGATGGGGATAAAGATGGGGATGATTTCCCCCTTCTCCGGAGCTCTGGAGTAGCAGGATCTGTCTCCCCCGCGGAGAGTTTCGAGATTTTCGCCGCCCTGGCGGCTCCGTCTCGTCTCGGGAAAATTAGGGTGGTCATCTTCGGGGAAGACGGAGTCGTCAGCAAAAAGACCTCGGGGAGGAGGTGTTGTGGGCCCATTTGGGGGCCCCACACGCGGCCAGGGAATCTGGCCGCATGGGCTACCCCCTTTTGGGCCTCCTGGCCCTCCTCCTTTGTGTCTTGTGCCCACGGCCTTTCTCCCGAAGAAAAACTGACAGGGTTTCTTTCCTTTCGCAATTTGGATACCTGTAGCTCCTGAAACATCAAAAACATGAAAACAGGTGTTTTCTGACACCCAGAAATTAAATACCAAAAATAGGGACTTTGTAGGAAAGTCCCATAAAATCATCTAAAACATGCAAAACAATGACATAACATTGATAAAACATCCCAATAATGCCTATATGGAGGGTATAAATGATGATATAAAATGCACGTATCAGACCTCTCTCTCCACACACAACTTGGTGTCATCTCCATCCTCCCGCTGATCCACCTCATGTTCATGCGCTTGGCGAAGCCATGAATGAAGTTTTCTCCACCACACCACGCTGTCGTGCTGCTGGTTTCCGAGGGATCCTCTGCTTCCGCTGCCCCGCTGGATCGAGGGAACATCGGTCGTCATCGAGCTGTAAGTGTGACCGAGTGCGGAAGCACTGCCGGATTGTAGCGCTCTTCTTCGCGATCTTGAGATTGATGTGAGGACGACTACATCACCAACAAGATTTGAACGTAACGCTTTGTGTCTTCGAGGGTATGTTCTCCTTAAGACTCTCTTTCTCCCCTTTGTCTTTCATCTTCTAGATTAGATCTTGGCCCATCAGGTGCCTCTCGCGTAAGAAATTTTTTGTTTTCTATGCAACGAACCCTACAACTTGTCCCCAAGCGAAACTGAACTCGGTAAACATGACCACAGGTTTATGGAGTGAGGTGTCGATAAAATAAAATACGGACAAGAGGCATCACATCTACAAAGAACAAGTCATTTTAGACATCAACTCCTCTCATATAATCAAACTTGAAACAAGTAAAGTAACAATAAAGGTGCAAAAAGTAAATCACAATTGTTGAAGGAAAACTTCGTTCTTGGTCAGAGAACAATTAACAGTGTACTTAATTTTCGATCAAATTCTTTTATACTAGAGCTATATTGCAGAGTTTATCATGCTCAATTATAATGGTCTCTTTGCAAACATTTGTAACTTTCAAAGTGGTATTCAAACAGATAAAAGCATTTTCAGAAACAAAGAAGAATAAAGAACATGATTGAGTAAATCAGCATGTAGCTGGATTAATCACAACAACTCAAATGCTTGCTTAGACAGAAGGAAGTAGGTTTACTCACTCAACATAAATGTAAAAGATAGGCCCTTCGCAGAGGGAAGCATTGATACCTCATGTGCTAGAGCTTTTATTTTTTTAAACAGAGGTATAAAAGTTTGACACTCTTCTCATCCATCTTACACAAAGCATGGCTAACCGAATCCTTGGGTGCCTCCCAACAATCACATAACGTGGAGGAGTGTCTAAACTTTGAGAGGTGTGTATGTCTATGTCAACGAATGGCAAACAGAAAATACAGTACGTCACAAGCCAACTATACTCACAAGAGCGGCTCCCATTGAAGGACGCAACTCATATACAAGGTCATCCATGTTTCTCTTTTGTTTACACAATTATGATTTGACTCATAAATTAGGGGCAAAAAGAGTGAAGAGAATTTGTATTATTATTTGGGGCTGGGCACCCCGCTGCCAGATCTTTTAGCATTTGAATAAGCGGATGAAGCCACTAGTCCAGGTGTGTGAGTCCAATCAACAAGTGAGATAAAGATTCTCTATTTGCGTCCTCATGAGCTAAAACAGGAACACAAAACAGGGATAATTTTGAAGGTTTTAAAGGTAACACATGAGCAATTTACTTGGAGTGGCGGTGAATTACCACATATAGGTAGGTATGGTGGACACAAATGGCAAGGTTTGGGGATCAAGGTTTGGATGCACGATAATCATTCCCTCTCAGCACAGGTTTTTGGCTAGCAAGGTTGGGTAGCAAGCATAAGAATCGAAGTAAAACAAACAAAAACATATATGATAAAGCCAATCATGCAATCTTCCTTGGAGGTGTAAACAAACTTATCTGAGAATACTAAGCTTATGGGCTAACAAAGAAGAAAGATCATGGAATAATATATCTACATGCAACTCCTTTGTTTCTACTCAAGTCTCAACAAATTGTTCCTACCGACCAATGCTAAGTTTGCCAAAACTAACTAGATTGTATAGAAGCTCCTAAATTGATACCAATACTAATAGCAAGATCAACCATGTCACAAAAATTGCAAATTAAAATAAAGTGAAACAAGTAGATGATGAAACTTCTCATTAATATTTCATTACGGCAACTCAAACCAAGGGATACAACGATAACCAACTAAGGAGCAACACTTCCATACTGAAAACCATCCTATATGATATTTCCTCTACTCATGATATGACTCTACTAAAAGTTAAAAGGGTGAAAGATAAAAGTGATACCGCGGCACTCCCCCAAGCTTGGGACAAGCCAAGGGGATGCCAATACCAATGACGAATCAATTCTTTGGTGATGGTGGTGAATCCTTCGCGATGAGCTTATCAAATGATTCCTTCAAATCTTCCTAAGCGTGCATAAGCCTACGCATCACCTCCGAATTGAACTCAATTTTGTTTGTTTGCTTGTCAGATGGTGAATTCCGGCCATACAGGCCTTCCTTCCTTTCATCATTGGACAGAGAACTTCCTTCTCCTATGAGTGGTGTCCTTGGGGTCTTTCCTCCAGTACTCATCCTTGCTGTTTGCTTACGAGGTTTTGAAACCACTCCAATGCTTGCGATGGTGGCGCGTGGACGCACCTGTGGGTTTTCTTCTACATCTCCTTCAGCTCCACTATCAACCTCCTTCTTCGGCTCCCGGTCCTAGAGATCTTCTTCCTTCGGTCCCTTCCCCTTGTTATTGTTGGTGGAGATCATGGTGCTTCTAAAACTGAAAATAGACCCTGGCAGAAACAGCACGAAACAAAAACATGACGAGAAAACGATATACGGACCTCGGGGGGTCCGGGGGATTATATAGAAAAAATATACGTAAAGAAAGGAAAGTCCAGGTCGAAAACGAGTCGCAGAGGAGCTCCGAGGCGCCCACACCATAGGCTGGCGCGGCCTAGGGTGGGACCGCGCCACCTCATGGTGTGGTGCCTCCGGGCACCTTTTCCAACTCCTTTTCGGCTCAGTATTTTTCATATTTTCCAAAAATCAATAATCAATAACTGAAAAGGAAATTCCCGAACTTTTTCTTAACAGAACTGTGACTTATTCAGTAACAGACTTTGCAGATTCTGGAATCTTTCCCCCAATGAACTTCTCCAGAGTCATTACTTGAATAACATCCACATCTTCATCATAGGAATCTCCGGAAATATAATGTTTGAGTTTTTGTCCACTTACCACTTGTGTTGTGTTATCCTTGAGGGAAGCAATTTTGATTGCACCTGAGCGATACACTTTTTCAATAATATAAGGTCCTTCCCATCCGGAGAGTAATTTTCCTGCAAAAAATCTGAGATGATACCGATACAATAGAAATTTCTCACCAACATGAAACTGTCTTTTAAAGGATTCTTTTATGATGCCATTTTTAAACTTTCTCTTTAAAGAGCTTGGCATTTTCATAAGCTTCACATCTCCATTCATCTAAATGATTCAAATCAAGCATTCTTTTCTTACCAGCAAGTTTAAAATCTTTGTTTATTTTCTTTCACTACCCAATAAGCTTTGTGTTCTAATTCTAAAGGCAAGTGACAAGGTTTTCCATAAACCATTTTGTAAGGAGACATACCCATATGATTTTTATAAGCAGTTCTATAAGCCCATAAAGCATCATTCAACTTATGAGACCAATTCTTCCTAGATTTATTAACAGTCTTTTGCAAGATAGATTTAATTTCTCTATTTGATAATTCTACTTGCCCACTTGTTTGAGGATGATAAGTTGAGGCAATTATATGATTAACATTGAAAGTACAAGGATGCCGCCTAGAGTGGGGTGAATAAGAGCTTTAAAATAATTACGGTTTAGGCTCGAGTAAATGCGGAATAAACTAGCGTTTAATGTATCAAGCACAAAACCTATACAAGCTAGGTTTACCTATGCGCACCAACAACTTATGCTAGGCAAGAAATATAACTATGTGATAGCAAGATAGATGACTTCAAGCATAATGGCTATCACAAAGGTAAATACATAAGTAACGAGCTAGAGTATAGAAATAACCGAAGCACAAGGAGACACCGATGTGATTACCGAAGTTACTTCCCAAGGGAAGTACGTCTTCGTTGGAGAGGTGTGGAGCCACCTAGGCGCTCCTCAATAGCACGGATGTGACACCTTATTATCCTTGAGCTTCTCCAATGAGGGAGATGCTCGTTTCCACTATGAGGTCGACTGGAAGGCGTTGACCAAAACTTACACGGGGTTGAGGCTATCTCCACAATTCAATTGGAGGCTCTCAACAAAGCTTCTTGCAACAAGGTGGAAGCTCCAAGCACTAACCGTCTAGGGTTCTCAATACACCCAAGAGTAACAATCTCTATGGTGACCAAGCAACCAAGACTAACAAGCTCACGAACTTATCTTTCACGAATCTCGTGGGGAACTCAAACCGATGCACCTAATGCAATGGCAAGAACACACAAAGTGGTCAAGAACTTCTCTCCAAAATCCCACCAAAGAAACTATTGCTATGGAGGGAGGAAGGAGGAAGAACAAGGAAAACAACAAATGAATCCCTAGATCTAGATCCAATAGGTTCCCTCACAAAGAGGAGGGATTGATTGGTGAAGTGGTAGATCTAGATCTCCTCTCTCTTTTCCCTCAAGTGGAAGCAAGAATCATTGGAGGGATTTAGAGATAGCAAGCTTTTGGAGGTCAACAATGGAGGTCAAAATTTCCCAAAAGGTTAGGGAACCATTGGGGAAGAAGACCCCTTAAATAGGTCACCCAAATATCCAACTGTTGGGGGAAAAATCGCGCAGGGGCGGTACCTCCGGTGAAACCACCGGAACTACCGCCCCCCGGATGAGTTAGAACACCAAAAGGGCTGGAAAACTTCCCCAGGCAGCGGAACCTCCAGTGGTTTCACCGGAGGTTCCGCCACGGGCATCCCAAAAGGGTTTCCGGCGGAACCAGTGCTGGAAAAAACTGCAGAACACCCGGTACGAAAATGATCGTAACTTTTGCATCCGGACTCCGTTTTCGATGTTCTTGGGCTCGTTGAAATCGCAATGACGAGCACTACAAGAATATGCAGAGGAAAATCATAGTCCACAATGGGAATATAAAACCAAATTATGAAAGGTTTCACCTATCAATAATGGACAACCGGTAGAAACCTCGAACAACAAAAATGCGATAAGTTATTCATATGAAATCCATTTTTGATGAACTTGAGCTTGACATGAAGAACTTGACAAGAACTAAAACCTCAGATGGATAAAACCCAAATAAGAACCAAGAAGTATGATGCCAAGTATGCAAAGGTTTGTGCTCTCTACAATAGATACGATCAAGATATGCATTCAAGAGTCCCTCTTGATAGTACAGTTATCTATCCTATAATCCGGTCTCCCAACTAGAATAATGATCCGGTAAAATAGAAACCCTATCTAAGTCATACCTTTGCCTTGCGCAATCCAATTGAGCTATATGATGACGGTCTTAGTCACCTCAAGTTGGACCACCTTTCTTGATTGCGCTTCGTTTCGTGAAGACTTGTAAATTGCTCCCCCATAAGCTAATATTAGAGAGCTTCTCGCATGACCATCTTCACTTGACCATAATCTCCATATGGGTGGCAAGCTTTGCACACCTACTTGATCAACCAAGTATCTTCTCTTTATTCATGATGATGATGACTTGAAGGTAAACATGAATATTCACACAATCTCCTTTTTCAAGACATGCTTGTAATATGGTAAATAGTAGCATGAAAATTCTTCTATTGATCATATAGATATATTCATTAAGTGATGATCTTGATAGCATCCATCCTTGAATCCAACACATGGAGTTCAAGTGGTTCCAATGGACAAACCTAAAAGAATGTCTCAATGCAAACATTAGTCCATAAGGATTGTCATTAATTACCAAAACCATACATGGGGGAACCATACACTTTCAATCTCCCCCATTTTGGCAAGTGGCGACAATCCCTTTTACGAGGGTTTGTATAATGAATTAAGCAAACATGTGGAGCAATACACATGGATGCATGAGAATGGAAGGCAAAAATGCTTAAGAACAAAACCAAAGCATTAAACCAAATTCCCTTAAACCCTCTAAACTTCTCCCCCATTGGCATCCATTGCCGAAATGGGCGGAAAAATGTAGAAGGCCAATATAGTAAGAGCTCCCCTACAATTTTTGCATTTCTCATAATATGAGTGAAAACAAATGCATATTCAATGACGAATAGATGGGGGAGATCAAACTATATTGAGGATCCAAAGATTGGAAATAATATTATATTCCTTTAACACTTCTTCCAAGAGGAGGAGCACAAACAAAGGATACGAAAAACTAATGCAACCAAAGATTTTATGATTTTAGCAAAATAGTGTTCTAAAGAAAATCATGAAGCTCCTCAATGTTCATGCACTACTTAGAGTTTGTTTTTGCATTTGAATACAAAGTGCACAAAGATGGGATCATCACTCCCCGAATATCCTCTAAAACACAAAACAAGTGCAAGAGAGCATAAAAAGCAAACTAGGCATATCACTTGAAGAAAATAAATAAACGATTGAGCAAAAAGATACCAAATGAACGGAACACCATGAGACAAGGCTCAACCATACATAAGGAAACCAAAATGCCCACCAAGGTAAGCATGAGAGACATAAAAAACTCAAAAACAAATGAGTGCATAAGATGAAATAATATAAGACAAGCACTCATAAGGAAAATACTTTTCGGAGTCACCAAAAATGAAAAGGGTATAAGAAGGGTGGACTACAAAGGAATATGATACCAAAAAGAGATGTAACTCCTATCATGTGTATAAGTTTCTAAGTGGACACAAATCATGATAATATGTATCCACAAAGAAGCATGTACACACAAAATAGTTACGAAAGTGAAGAACATGATATCCAAGAGAAAGTCATAAATACACCAATAAGATTTTTTTATTGAAAGCATAGCACATAGCTCAATTTTATCTAAAAAGGGATAAATTAATTTCCAAGACAAACTCACCAAATACATAACAAATACCAATAGGGGAAAAATAGATAGTTGCAATGTTTTGGAAGAATCAAGTATCATAAAAGGAGAATAATTTTACAAATGAACATTTTTCATGCCAAGATGCAACCTACACAAGGTTGAACACAAGAATACTATGCATGAGAGATACTTGTTACCAAGATCGCATTGGAGATTTTGTTGTGGATAAGAGTTAATCTATCATACTAGCTTGACTCCGATAAGATCATGGTGACAACACCTTCCTTGAGAATGAGGCAAGCAACAAATGCATCTCAAATGTACCTAAAACACATTTAAGCACAAAATGGTCCCCAAACTTATTGGGTCCAAAGTTGTTAGTCAAACTACAATACATAGGATAAGATCCACATAAATATGTGCAATAGATACTCTTACCCAAACCAGCCAGTACCCACTCTCCCGCACCAGCGGTAGTACCAGTGTTACCACCGGTACTACCGGTGCGGCGGTCAATGTCCCAGAGCTGCTCACCAGTAATCCGCAACACCGGAGGTACCGGTGGAATCAGCGGTACTACCGCCCACCGGTACTACCGGTGGCCTCCATCGTTGCCTCCGCGAAGTACCAACAGAGCGTTGGTTTGGCGGTACCTGCACCGGTGGTGGATGGCCCCTGGAGTCCTGAGGAAACACCGAAGGTACCGGTGGCACCAGCGGTACTACCGCCCACCGGTACTACCGGTGGCCTCCGATGTGGCCTCCGCGATGTACCAACAGAGCATCGATTTGGTGGTAGTACCACTGATACCGCCACCGGAGGTTGCCTCCCTGGAGATGTGCTGGAGAATACCTGAGGCGGTACTATCGGTGGTTTCACCAGTACTACCGCCACCTGGACAAAAGACTCGCCAGCTTCCTGCTTTTGAGATCTATGTCGATTTTGGATTTGGTGGAGTTTACCCTACATAACGGATCAAAGAAAGTAAAGTATGCCATAACAAATGCATTAGTAAATATGCATGCAAATACCTTCAAGAACCAAAAGGGATATGATTTGGACAAAAACACCAAGAAACCCAAAGTGGGTGCACAAGATTGTGACACGAAAAAAGGTTGTCCAAATCATACCAAAGATCCATATCAAAACATGGTTGATAAGAAACCAATTTGAAAATAAATCAAGTGAAAAGCAGATACACAAAGAACCATTTAACACTTGAAAGAAACCAAATAAGAGTTAAATCAAGAAATGAGATATTGAACTCCCAAAAGAGATACCAAAAGAAAGATTCATTAATGAAAAGAAGTCCGATATCCAAAATAGATCAATTTGAAATAAATCAATGAGAAGATAACCAACTCCCCCAAAAGAGCAAGGTTCCAACAACTAAACCAAACCCTCAACACTTTTCATGATGACACAAAGTACCAAGACGAAAAATGTTTGTCTTCCAAATAGACACATCATCGGGATTAAATACCAATTGAGAAAGATATAAAGATAAATGAAGAAAAATAGTGTTCTAAATAATATAGGAAAGCTCCCCCATGATTTGTGCATTACTTATAATTTTGTATTTGAATATAATATGCATACAAGCGGGATCCTTGCTTTAGCTTTACCAATTAGAACACCAACCAAATACGAGTAAACCAAAGAGATTCTCAAAAGGCACGGAAGACAATGGGAGTAAGCACAAAGAAATTACATGGCAATTAATATGGGAAAAAGAAGAAATAGCTCAAGTAAATATGATCAATACATTATACCACAAATAAGATTATCACTTGTCAAGGACAAGGAGAGAAGTTATGACTCGGTGGTATGTTTCATACATATTCATGATCATATTCACAAAACAAAAGCTTACGAAAAGGATAGGAATGAAAACTGTCGCGGGATAATCACGGCAGATGTTACCGGGGGTAACTGATCTTGGGGCAAGACGACACAGGCGTTTGGGAGAGGGTTTAGCTCAGAGGAGAACATGATGGTACTCGATCTGGTAGCCGGCAATCAAGTCTCCGAGTCTCCGATCTCGATATATTAACTCAACTTTCGTGTTACACTGGATGCTCGATATCAAGCGATATTGCTAGAACTCTTGGATCTCCCTCGACTAGTTCTAGGGGCCGGTTTATAAAGCACCCGGACCCCCTGGCTTGCCCTCCAAGGCGCACACTGAATCCTACCCGGACACTGCATACAAACCCTAGCTTTCCTTATCGTAACCCACAATCCGGGTTACCAAGCCCATGAACTTGGGCCTTCTAGAAGTTCCCTTATCCTTAGCCGGATCCTGCGCAGCGTCCTTTAGGCTAGGTTATACCTTGGCGTTGGCCTACCGGGTTACTATCCCTCCATCAGTAGTCCCCAGAATAGCTTGGGCTTCACGAGATTCTCTTTGAAGCGCACGCTATTCCCTGCAAAATTATCAAACTTACAAATTCAATGGAGCCCGGGTTAAATTGCTTTAACAAACAACTAGGCCTAACTCCAAGGTGGCCATATAATAACCCGGCTTTCTCCAAGTCCTTTGCTCAGCTTTTCCGGGTCAACACCCTGATAAGAATGTTTAAAGATCTGATTCACTTTACTCGATAATTGATCCTGATGTTGCGGAGGAGATCTCTTTCTTATGTCTATCCGGATATCTCGTCCAGCACTTAAGGCATATCTAACGAAACTCAGGCAGATAGCCGTTACTCCGAAATTTCCGGCTCCCGCTTGTTGAGCTAGGTTTGCCCACCCGTACCCTTATAAATAGGTATTTAGAGGTGAACCTAACCCCAACAGCTCATTCCCCCTTCTCCTCTTTCTTTTCGCTTCCGCGTCTCTTGCGCTCGCACAACACCATTACGGAAACCTCGCGCACATCGCCGGAACCCATCTGCCGCTGGCTGCGCTCCGCCACGGTGCGCCCCGCGCCGCCGCCGAGATCCGCCGCCGCGCCCCCGACTTGCCCGCCGGGAGTCACAAAGGGGCACCAAGACTGCGCTATTTGCCTCCGCCGGGATTTACTCCAATCTCCTCCAGTAAGCTTCCCGTATCCATTAACTTGACCTCGCAATTTCTAGATTTATTTCAGATTGGATTTAAGTCAACCCGCCGGTCATTTTTCTCGCCACGCCGAATTAGGTCGCTCCAATTCCTTTTAGCTCATCCAATGGATTGAATATAGATTCCATTTCATTCCCCTACTGCCTATAGTCATTATTTTCACCATGAATCTGGAAATGAAATCTCCAATCTAGGCTCGGGCCGCCCAAAATTTCCGCGCTTGCCGTTGACACCCGAAAAATTCTCTTCTTCCGGCTCTTTTGTTTGCAGTAGATACATGGGTAACCATCCATCTTCCCCAAACACCTTTCAACACGTAAGCCCTTCATAGTTTTTGTAACGATGTTTGATACCCGGATAGCTTGTAACCTTGCTCCACAGAATGATACTCGGCTAATTCTTTGCTTCCACGTTTTCTTGATATCACTCGCAAATATTCGGACGACTCATGGTTTCCGAGTCTTATTTCTTGTACCCTTCTATCTTGTGCTTTGCAGGTTAATCCCATGGCTCCCAAGAGGCAGGGGAAACAGCCGGCCAAGGCCAAGACTACCAACTCTGTCGTGGGATAATCACGGCAGATGTTACCAGGGGTAACTGATCTTGGGGCAAGTCGACACAGGCGTTCGGGAGAGGGTTTAGCTCGAAGGAAGACATGATACAACTTGATATGACAGCCGTCAATCGAAGTCGCCGGATCTCTATTCTTGATACAATAACTCGATTAGGGTTTACACTGGATACTCGATACCACTCGATATTGCTAAGGTTCTCAAATCTCTTTCTCAAACTATACCCGGGGGTCGGTTTATATAACACCCGTACCCCCTAGCTTTTTCTACAAGGCACACCCGGGTCCTACCCAGACACGGCGTGCTAACTCTAACTTTCCTTTACAACATCCCTAATCCGGATCACTAGGCCCACGAACTTGGGCCTCCACAAACATCTTTATCATTAATCGGATCCTGCACACCATCCTTTGGGCCGGGTTACTTCCCGGAGCCTGGCATACCGGGTTAGTATCCCCCCATCAGTAGTCCCCAGAATAGCTTGGGCTTCACGGATCTCCTTGAAGCGCTTGCTATTCCCTGCAAAGATACCGATCATAGGGGCGTACGAAAACTGAGTTAAGATATCATGATATTCAGCTAGGCCTCACTCCATGGTGGCCATACAATAACCAGGACCTTTCCATATACTTGGGTCCAAATTCCTAAATCCAAACCCAATAAGAAATGATAAGATCTCATGCTTGATAACCAGTCCTGTCATTATGGACGAACCCCTTCCTTCCTCTGTCACGATGCCTTGCCCAACACTTGACGCACATCTTGCGAAATCTTCGTGGATAACCATTACTCCGCAATTCCCGGCTCCTAGCCGTTAATAAGCTCTCCCTTGCCTTATAAATAGCGCTTAGAGGGTAACCCTAAGCCCATCACCACGCCACAACTCTCCTCTCCCTCATTGCTCCTAACACCTTCGCAGCGCCATCGCGAGGAACTCGCGCCTGTTACTGACGCAAGATTAACAGCGGCCGCGCCCGCCCTTGAATCGCCTCGTGCCGCCGTCAAGCGCCACCTTTGTACCTCCATTCCTCCCATCCGAGCCGCACCGCTCGTCGCCATCACATTAAGCCCCAATCTTCTTGGTAAGCTCTTTGCAATCAATTAATTCAGCCCACAGATTTTAATCCATCCAAGGTCAGATCTAGGTCATCCCGCAATTACTTGTCCGATTGCACCAGATTGGATCGATTCAATGCTCGCCAACCCCTTTAATTGCCTGCCTGATAGCCACAAATGATCTTCCAACCATCACCGATCACCAATTTTACTTAAAGCCATCCGCGAACCTCTCCATCTAGATCCGTTCCTCCGCTGTTTTCCGCTTACTGCATTAACACCGGAAAAACCCTTCTTTTCCAGCTATTTCATTTGCGGTATAAATATGGGCAACCATCCGTCATCCCCAAATACCTTTTCCTACGTAAGTGACCAACAATTTCCACAAGTGTGCTCAATACCCGGACAGTTCTCAACTTCGTACCCTCTTGATACCTTATACTCGGATATTTCAACTTTCCCGGGTCTTATTTCATACATCCTTTTCTTTTTGTGTTTCGCAGGCTGACCCCATGGCTCCCAAGCGACAAGGAAAACATCCGGCTCAAGCAAGGACCACCCAAGCCATATCCGCCAATTGGGGGCGCTCCACAACCACTAAGGCCAAGTTGGACGAACTAACCGAGTTAGGCACCCTCCCCTCTCAGAAAGATATCCGCTGGAGGGTGCCAGGTAACGAAACTCATCCCACTCCCGCAGAAGACGAGGTAATCTGCTTTGTAGAGCACGTGACCCGAGGACTTCGCCCTCCGGGTCACCCTTTCTTTAGGGAGGTCTTAGATCACTACGGACTCCGGGTGTTCGACATAGGGCCTAACTCTATGTTGAACATCACCCACTTCATAGTTCTATCTGAATCGTATTTGTGCATGCCACCAAACCTGACTCTTTTCACTGAGTTATTCCAATGCAAACCGTGCCGCGAAAGCGGCGACGGGGCGCTTCTCACTTGCGGCGGGGTATCCATCCAACGCCGTAGGAATTCTTTAATGCCAACCCCTCAACCTGCAATCCTGTGCCAAACATTGGCAGTTATCCTTTTTTTTACTGTCGCGATACCTCCCCGACAGCGAGAAGAAGCTGCCGGGTTACTCAGAGACCCCCCTCAAACCCTCCGAGTCTTTCAGTGCCTTCGCACCAGACTCGGACAGGGAAGCAATCCTTCCTGCACTAGCCAAAATAGCCATTCTCTCGGCCCAAGGCCTCCTAGGGCTCAATTTGATAAAGACATGGGTCGACTTCCGAATCCAACCTAATTCCATCCGCACCAAATTGATGTGCGAGTATTCAGGTCACACTACAGATGCACTTCGCTATTCCTCCAAAAGCTTTGCGTCTGGTGACACTATCAAGACCATCAAGAGCCTCTTGGCAGAGAAACTGGATGTGATAAAGGGCATCTCCGGGTTACCTCCGTTTACTCGGGAAAATCCAGCTCCAACGGTAATACCCGGCACTCATAACTTGTCTCCACATTTCAACTCGATACTGCTTCTAAACATTAACTTTATCTTTTTACCTTAGGCTGATGACCTTCTGGAGAGTGGACCCCCTCCCCCCCTCCAGAGACCCGGAAGAGGAGGACGAGACGACTGACGACAGCGAAGGTACTTACCCAGGATCTACATACTTTTGCTTGTATTACTTTCCTTTCGTCTGTCTTTTTCCCAATGAATACACATCTGGCTCGCAGGGCTGGAGGACGAAGTGGAAACAACGAGGATGACCCGGAGAGAACCGAGTCTGACCCAGAGGCAACAGCCGAGCCAAGAGAAAAGCAGGGGGACAGTATCCAAGGTTCCTTTTTCCTCACTATCTTCCGAACTTACTCCTTTGACGCCATGCGAAGACTTAACCATCAATTATCAAATTCGCCGTGCTTGAAGGAACCTTTCCCCGCCAAGCGCAGGGTAACTCGGAGCTCCCCGGGTGAAGATCCCCTTAACCCGGGCATCTCCACCCCTTTAGTCCCTCGTGGCAGTGCTCCTCCATCTCGTTCTTCCAACTCTCCTCAGCGCCACCCTTCTCCTAACCACCCACGTGCCGGGCAATTCCGGGTTCCATTAGTGGTTCCTGCGAACACCTCATCTACTTCAAGTGGCGAGCTCCCATCGGATTACACCGTAAATGCCGGGTAAGTTTTTGCCTTACTATTTCTTTTTGCCTCTAGCGACCTTTCATCCGAGCCAACCGTCATCATCAATAACTGCCTTTTTTCATCTTTCTTTCAGTGCTCAGGTCACCGTCAGTGACCCGGAAAACACAGAAACGGCTAACATTCAGGTGGAGAAGCCGACTGACGACGCAGACGCCGCAACCGGAGGTGATGCAGCCACTAACCGGGAACAAGGCCCTCTGAGCAATCCACTTTCCCAAACCGTCGGATCTCCTTCCTTATCGGAACCAGTAGACGAAGAGATAGAAATTCTAGATACGAAGATGAGCCCTCCCAACCCGGACACTCAGACTGTCCGGGTCTCCACTCCAAATGCAAGGAAAACCCCCCTGCCTGATGACCAAGCTGCCGGCTCTTCCCGGACTCATTCCGATGAGTTAACGTTTGCCCAGATGCTGGAAACCCTGCGCACTTACGAGCCAACGAGGAAAACATCCTGGGAGCCTTAATAACCAAACATGAGGTAAGTTGAACTAATGTTGCTTGTACCTTTGTCCAGTCCCCAAGTTCCGAGTGAGTTCATTCATGACTTGCTCGGGACTTTATGATACCATTGACTGATAACCGTGCTCTTCTATCCGACTAACACTTTTTAACATCCATGCAGTCTTTCGTGACTCAATATGAGGAGAAACTTGCAAACGCCACCAAGCTCATTGAAAAAGAAATATCTTTACGCGAAGCGGCCGAGACTGAAGCCAGAAGGAATAGGCAACTAATGAAGAAGTACCGAAGAAGGGCTCACCGAGCCGAAGACGACCTGACAAGCCTTTCTGTCGAAATTTCTGATACCTATCGTTCTTTGCTTGGTATGCTTCCTTCTCCGAGTTTATCCTTTTGACCAACAGCAAAAATGCTTAGCTGATATATTCATTTTACTCCAGGCCCGGATGAAACCATGCCGGATGAGGATGATATTGCCAAGCTGAAGACCATGAAGAATGTTATCCGGCAGCTGTGTGCCGGAACCAGATGGATTTTGGAGACGGTGGCCAGGTAGAGGACATGTTGACCTGAAGAGGATGCTGGACGCCTTTTCCACGATTCCTGAGTGGATTTGGCACTGGAAGCGCTCGTCCTGCCGGGTTGGAATGACCCGGGGGCTATCACTCGCCAAGGCTTACTTCCCCAAGCTCGATCTGGCAAAGCTCATGGTCGGCTTCCCCGAATTCAAGCTTGATGGTTCAAAATTCTCGCGGGAGGATTTTCAAGCTGTGCAGAAGGAGGTCCGTTACCCGGCTAGCGTGATCGCTGATGAACTGGACGTCAATACTCTTGTCCCTGCTTATGATGCTGCTGGTGTGGCAATTAAGTCAGATCTTCCCGAACCATATGACATGATGGCTCGGTGGAAGGAGGAAGCTGCTGCGATAAGGGCGGAGGCTGCCAAGAAACAAGCTGAAGCCGGCTCTGCTCCTGCTGCCTCAACATCAGTCGTTCCGCCTCCTGCGGGAGCTGGCGCCGCCGATCCGGGTGTTGCTGCTGCCACCAATGATGGCAAGGGTAAGGCCAAGATGAGCGCCGAGTGATATATGGTTTTCCGATGCCTCTTCTGAAGCGTCAGTCGGTCGACATACTTTTTGAAACAGTCATTTTTTAGGTGGTGCGCCTGTGCACCTTTGATATTTTTTCACCAGTATTTTGTAATGCACACTAAGGCCTTGATATACTCGATGCCTGTTCCAACCTTTGTAAGTTTAAGCTCATCTATTCTCGATATCTGGTTTTATTTATTGCTCCTTTTGTGAAAACTCAATTTCCGGGTCTCATGGGTATTGACAAGCGGATTTTGCTTCGAAGTCCCCAAGCCCCCAAGACTCGGATATTTGGATTTTTGCAACTTATACAAGTAAGCCAGTTCTTTTCAAGACTTCAAGCTACCGGGCCCGGATTGCCGAGCCTAGGACACTTGATCTTGAAAAGGCAACAAAGTACTTATTGCTATTTTCACAAAGATCCATGAGTTGTTTCACATCGGATTTGAAGTTATGCTTAATAGTCATTGAGTTTCCAGCTATTCAGCCTTATACTCTGCATAACTTGTGGTTTAGATGACCCTTTTGACTGTCTTGTACTGTAAGCCGGCTTTCGCGTGGATACCATGTTGTTACATCAATACGAAGACGTAGCCAGCCAATCCCCGTCGGGTTTCATGACTAACTGCCATCGTAAGCGAACAAATCATGCCACTTTAATGCGAGTCACATCGAGCTTAAGTAAGAGTAGCCAAGAAATTTGGACTTCTTTGTCCGGTTATAAGATTGTAGCCGTACTCGTTTGCGAGTAATCGGCCCTTATAACTCATAGGCATCGTGGCCGGGTCTTTGAGTTTGTAACTGTGCTATTTAAGCGATCAGCCCCCAAGACCTAGATATACGCATCGTACTGAAATACATAACCTGATAACAACCATCTCTATTCTTGATAACCATCTCTTTACTTGATATGAAAAACTGATAACAACTATCTCTTTTCTTGATAACCATCTCTTTACTTGATATGAAAATGTAGGTCAGCAAGCCGCCTCATTAAAAACCCGTCCAGTCCCCAAAGGTGCCCTGGATAGGAAAAGAGTACGTCAGAAAACCTGCTGCCTATTACATCGTGCAATTCCACTTGCCAATATAGTCTTTACTAAGTATAATACGGACGCAGCTGAGCCACGTTCCATGGTCTATCTCTTTCTTGCATAGATGAAGTGGTGTGCGGTGTCATTGACTGTAGCCGACTCTTCCCTTGCATCTATCAAATAATATGATCCGTTATGTAGCTCCGGCTTACGATAAATGGTCCTTCCCATGGTGGTGATAATTTGTGTTTTCCTTCGTTTGACTGTACCAGACGCAGAACCAAGTCTCCTTCCTGGAATACCCGGGTCTTCACACGCCGGCTATGATACCTCCGTAGATCTTGCTGATATATGGCTGATCTTTCCAGGGCTTGTTCTCTTTGTTCTTCTAACATATCTACGGCGTCCTGCCGGGTTTTTTCGTTCTCCACTTCGACGTAAGCTGATACTCTGGGCGAATCGTGAATAATATCACTTGGTAACACTGCTCCGCCCCATAGACCATGAAGAAGGGTGTCATCTGAGTGGATCTGTTAGGCGTAGTGTTGATACCCCAAACCACAGAAGGAAGTTCTTCGACCCATGCACCAGCTGCCCTGATACAGGGACTCGCAATCGTGGTTTTAATCCGCGAAGCAATTCTTGGTTTGCCCTCTCCACTTGTCCATGGCCTGCGGATGAGCCACTGATGCAACATCAAGCCGGATTCCATTGTTGCCACAGAATTTCTCCATCTCGCCAAGAGACATGTTAGTTCCGTTGTCGTGATTATGCTGTGGGGATACCCAAACCGGTAGATAATCCTTTTCAGGAACTTGACTGCTGTAGCCGCTTCGCAATTAGTAACTGGCATAACCTCAACCCACTTGGTAAACTTGTCAATGGCCACCAAAATGCGTCTTCTTGCATGGTGACATATGGAATGGACCAACTATGTCCATACCCCAAACGGCGAACGGCCAAGTTAATGGGATGGTCCGTAATTCCATAGCCGGTACGTGTGCTTGGCGAGCGTACCTTTGACATCCGTCACATCTTGCTACCAAACGTTCTGCATCCGATAGAGCCGTAAGCCAGAAAAATCCGTGTCGATAAGCTTTAGCCACCAGAGACATTGTAGATGCATGATGCCCACAGTCGCCTTCGTGTATTTCCTTGAGAATCTGTCGGCCTTCTTCTGGCGCTACGCAGCGCAAGAAGACTCCTGTTGCGCTTCTCTGTATAATTCTCCGTTGATGATAGAATACCCCTTTGCTCGCCTCAGGATTTGTCTTGCTAATACCTCCTGTTCTGGTAAACTCGCCCCGTGATAAGTAGGCCAGGTATGGCTCTGTCCACTCGGGGATGGCGTGTACTGTGGCCACGTACTCCAAATCCGGGTCTTGATTTGCCAGTTCTTCCTCAGACTCGGTTTTAACTGATGGTCGCCACAACTCGTCCAAGAACACATTAGGTGGAACCGGTTCCCTACGCGAGCCGAGTCTGGCGAGTGCGTCTGCTGCCTCGTTTTTTCTTCTGTCTATGTGCTCCACCTCATACCCGGAAAAGCACCCGGCAACCCTGTCGACTTCCCTGCGGTATGCTGCCATAGTTGCATCCTTTCTGTCCCAAGTTCCCGATACCTGTTGTACCACAAGATCCGAATCTCCGAAGCATCGTATTCTTTTAATGTTCATTTCCTTGGCCACCTTTAAACCATGCAACAGGGCCTCATACTCGGCCACGTTGTTTGAGCAATCAAAGTGAATTTGCAGTACGTAACTCAATTTGTCTCCCTTGGGCGATGTCAGCACTACTCCAGCTCCTGATCCCTCATATTGCTTTGACCCATCGAAGTGCATGGTCCATGACTCGGATTTTGGAACTGTGGTAGCCATACCTGTATGTGTCCAGTCGTTAACGAAATCAATTAAAGCTTGGGACTTGATTGCTGACCTGGGTTCGTAGTTTATGTGATAATCCCCCATCTCTATTGCCCACTTGGCTATTCTTCCTGTCGCGTCCGAGTTTCTGATAATATCCGACATTGGTATTGAGCTGACCACCGTTATAGGATGTTCTTGAAAATACGGCTTCAACTTCCTGCTGGCCATGAAGACTCCGAACACCAACTTTTGCCAATGTGGATAGCGCTGCTTTGCTTCTGATAATACTTCACTGACGTAATAAACCGGCCTCTGAACCGGGTAACCTTTCCCGTCCTCTTTGCGTTCCACGACAACCACTGCGCTAACGGCTCGGGGGCCAGCTGCCACGTATAGCAACATAGGCTCTTTAGGACCCGGCGCCGCTAGTACTGGTGCTTCAGATAATTGCTTCTTTAGTGCTTCAAACGCTTCATCTGCCTCCTCGTCCCATACGAATTTATCCGATTTTCGCAAGAGCCGATACAAGGGTATTGCTTTTTCTCCGAGTCTAGATATGAACCGACTCAAGGCTGCTACACAGCCGTGAGCTTTTGAACATGCTTCAAGTTCTCCGGCTTTTTCAAACTCTGGATTGCCTTGATTTTATCTGGATTTGCCTCAATTCCTCTCTCGGAAACTATGAAGCCGAGTAATTTCCCAGCCGGAACTCCGAACACGCACTTCGTTGGATTAAGTTTCATCTGGTACCTCCTCAGGTTTTTGAATGTCTCCTTTAGATCATCGATGAATGTCTCCGCCTTCCTGATCTTGATGACCACGTCATCCACATAAGCATGGACGTTACGTCCGATTTGGTCCTCGAAGCACTTTTGAATACACCGTTGGTAAGTTGCGCCAGCGTTCTTCAGCCCAAATGTCATAGTTTTATAACAAAAGGCCCCAAACGGGGTTATGAATGATGTTTCTCCCAATCCTCCCTTTTGAGCTTAATCTGATGATACCCGGAATATGCATCCAGGAAGCATAACAGATCGCTTCCAGCTACTGCGTCTATAATCTGATCTATCCTTGGAGCGCAAACGGATCCTTTGGGCAATGCTTGTTAAGACTAGTGAAGTCAATGCACATCCTCCACTCGTTGGTCTTTTTCATCACCAGAACCGGTTAGCCAACCAATCCGGTGAAATACTTCCATGATAAAGCCGGCTGCCAGTAGCCGAGCGATTTCTTCGCCTATAGCTTTCCTTCTTTCCTCATTCATTTTCCTCAAACCTTGTTTCACGGGCCTAGACTTGGGATCCACATGCAAGCTGTGCTCAGCCAATTCTGTAGGGATACCCGGCATGTCACTGGGTGTCCAGGCAAACACATCTGCATTCGAGCGAATGAACTCCACGAGCGCTCCCTCCTGCTCTTTTCCCAGGTTAGACCCTATGGTAAACTGCTTAGTGGAGTCCCCTTCGACAAAATCTATCTTCTTGGTGTCTTGTGCTGCCTTGAATTTTGCTCTCTCATCCTCAGTATTCGGCTTTTTCAAGGCTGTTCTATCGTCCGGGTTTACTTGAGATCGGTAATATTCGAGTTCTTCCTTCCGGCATGCCTGCTCGGCCATAACTGAATCTCCTTCGTCACACTCGGCCGCTATATCCCGGTTCCCATGTATAGTGATGGTCCGTTTAGGACCCGAGATTTTCAGCTGCAAATACACGTAGCACGGCCTAGCCATGAATTGGGCGTAAGCCGGTCTCCCCAACAGCGCGTGGTAAGGACTGCGCAACTTGACCACCTCGAACGTGAGCCACTCCACTCGATAATTATCCGTCGATTCCCCAAAAGCAACTTCCAAGGTGATCCTTCCCTCGGGCTCGCCGAGTGACCCGGTACGATCCCGTGAAAGATTGTTGAACTTTTCTGCAGCTGGGACTCTTTGAGACTCATCCGTAAAGAAGGTCTCCCAGTAAAGGATGTTGATGCTACTTCCACCGTCCATCAGGACCTTCTTCAGCTCGTAACCATTAACCTGTGGAGCGACCACCAACGCCAAGACTCCTGGACGCTCCACCTTTTCCGGATGATCTCTTCTACTCCACGTTATCTCTTGTTCTGCCCATCTAAGGTATCCCGGCGCGGCCGATGAAACCGGATTTGCCGCCTGCTTTGATGTCTCTTTGTTCCTGCTAGAAGTTTTTGTAGTATGCACATGATATTGTCCTTTTAAGTTAGTCGTTCGTACCGTGTCGACGAAGATATTGATCCGGCCGACCGTCAATACAAATCCGGACTCGAGGTGATCCGGTTCTGGCCCCCAGCCCGGATCGTCCACCAACTTTTCTTCTTCGTGGTCGATGTAGATTTCGCCAATGACAAGATCCTCCATGCCCTTCCGAGCTTCTCCCGTGATGTAGACGCCTTTGGACGCAGGCCCCACGGTGGGCGCCAACTGTCGTGGGATAATCACGGCAGATGTTACCAGGGGTAACTGATCTTGGGGCAAGTCGACACAGGCGTTCGGGAGAGGGTTTAGCTCGAAGGAAGACATGATACAACTTGATATGACAGCCGGCAATCGAAGTCGCCGGATCTTTATTCTTGATACAATAACTCGATTAGGGTTTACACTGGATACTCGATACCACTCGATATTGCTAAGGTTCTCAAATCTCTGTCTCAAACTATACCCGGGGGTCGGTTTATATAACACCCGTACCCCCTAGCTTTTTCTACAAGGCACACCCGGGTCCTACCCAGACACGGCGTGCTAACTCTAACTTTCCTTTACAACATCCCTAATCCGGATCACTAGGCCCACGAACTTGGGCCTCCACAAACATCTTTATCATTAATCGGATCCTGCACACCATCCTTTGGGCCGGGTTACTTCCCGGAGCCTGGCATACCGGGTTAGTATCCCCCCATCAAACTCCATATCCGCCAACTGGGCGCGGTCCACGGTTACGAAGGCCAAGTTAGAAGAACTGGCCGAGTTAGGGGTTCTCCCCCCTCAAAAGGATATCCATTGGAGGGTGCCGGGTAACGAGACCCGCCCCACACCTGCGGATGATGAGGTAATATGTTTTGTGGAGCACGTGACCCGGGGGTTCCGTCCTCCGGGTCATCCTTTCTTTCGAGACATTCTAAGCCACTATGGCCTCCGAATATTCGACATAGGGCCTAATTCTGTGTTAAATATTTCCCACTTCATCGTTCTTTCCGAGTCATACTTGTGCACTCCGCCAAGTTTGGCTCTCTTTATCGAACTTTTTCAGTGCAAACCGTGCCGCGAAAGCGGTGACGGAGCACTTCTGGCTTGCGGCGGGGTCTCTATCCAGCGCCGCAAGAATTCTCTAATGCCACCTCTTACTCTTAACTCCCACGTCAAACACTGGCAACTCTCATACTTTTATTGCCGGGACACCTCCCCACCCGGCGAAAAGAGGTTGCCGGGTTACTCAGAGGGCCTCCTCGATATCTCCGAGACCTTCAACGCCTTTGCCCCTGACTCGGACAGGGAGGCAATCCAACCCTTATTGGCCAAAATAACTATCCTCTCGGCCCAAGGTCTCATTGGGCTCAATCTGGTAAAGACTTGGGTCGATTTCCGGATCCAACCCAACTCCATCCGCACAAAGTTAATGTGCGAGTATTCCGGGCACACCACAGACTCGCTCCGATACTCCACCAATAGCTTTGCAGCCGGAGATACCAACAAGACTATCAAGGGCTTCTTGACAGAGAAGCTGGAGGTAATCCGGAATATAGCCGGGTTAGAACCCTTCACTCGTGAGAACCCGGCGCCTGAGGTAAATATCCGACTTTCATACTCTTACCTTCACACTTTCCACTCGATACTGCTGTTAACCTTCATTCTTACGTCTTCATCTCAGGCCGATGATGCTTTTTGGAAGATTGATACTCCCCCTAACTCTGAGCGCCCAGAGGAGAAAGAGGACGCCGTTAACTCGGATGAAGGTACATTCCGAGTTTTACTTAGTTACTTTAAGCTCGTCGTTGCTCTTTCGTCATTTTCCAGCTATAAACCTTGATAATTTTCAGAACAAGAGGACAAAGATGAAGAAGAAGAAGCTGAAGGCAAGGTAGAATCCGCCAGCGACGAGGAAGAAGCTAAGCCGACGGTCAAGGCCGGCACAAAGAGGAAACCCCAAGGGGTCGTCTTCAAGGTTCCATACCTTTTCCTTGCCTCTAAACCATATTTCTTTGATAACATGCACGAGCTAAACCGGAAATTATCCACTTGGTCGTATTTGAAGGAACTGCTCGTGACCAAGCGCCGAATAACTCGGAACTTTCCAGGTGATGGCACTCTTAATCCGGGTATTCCGTCGTCTCCGGCTCGATGCGCTGGTATTCTCTTAATCTTTTCTTAAGTATCAAAGTCTTCCTGAACCATCCCCTTACGGGACAATTCCACATCTCGCTCGATGTTTTTCAGTTTCGTCCGGGTCCAGCAGCGAGTTCCCCTCGAACTATATGGTGAATCCCGGGTAAAATTCCTTTCCTGATGCTTTATCTTTTTTTCATCACTTTTTCCCAGTTGTACGCTAACTGCTTTACTTATACTGCCCGTAGGGCCACGATCACTGTCAGCGACCAAGATGATATGGAAACTGACGACCCGGGTAAGGAGAACCTGACTGATGATATGCATGCCGCAACTGGCGGAGAAGAACAACAAGTGCCACCAATAAACCCGGCCGACCGAGAGGCCGAGTATCCCATAGCCTCGCACGTACTCGAGGAGGAAGAAACTGCAGGCTTGGGCACGGGAGGAGGGGCACCAGACTCCGATACTCGGACGACCCGGATACCCTCTTCCAAGAAGAGAGCCCCTTCTCCAAGTCCCCAAGATCCCGGGTCTTCTAATTTGGGCAATGATACTTTTGACCAGATGATGAGCGCTCTCCTTGCTATGAAGGCCTCGGAGAGAGATGTGCTAGAGCGCATGGCAGCGGAGCACCAGGTACTGTAACCTAATATCTCTTCTTATCCATCTAGTCCCCAAGTGCCGAGTATAATTTGTTGAAATTGTGCTCGGTATTCTGCGCGATACTCGGCTTGCCATGATACCCGACTAATTCTCATACTTTGGTTTCTCACAGGCACAGGCCACCCGGTCTGATGAACTTTTGCTCAAGACCGAACAACTGCTGCTTGCCGAGGTAAAGCGAAGAGAGGCCCTTGAGGATGAAGTGGAAACTTTGAAGAAAAATGTTTCCAAATATAAGAAAAGGTGCACCACTGCTCGAACCGCACTGAAAAAACTGTCGGAGCAAATTACCGATACTTATCGTATCTTGCTTAGTAAGTTTCTTGCTGCTGATTGCTTTCATGCCTCTGTTTTGTTACATGATACCCGGAATTACTGATATGGCCTTTCTTTGTTTCAACTGCAGGTGCTAACCTTGCAGCCCTAGAAGAAGATGCTGTTGCAAAGGCTAAAACTTTAAAGACTGTGCTCCGGACTTTCTTTGCCGGCACCAAGTGGATATTGGATGCCGTGCAGTGGCCAACTGAGGTATATCCGGGTGAAGAAAATCTTATCCAAGCCTGCTCCATCGTGCCTGCATGGATCGAGATCTGGAAGCGCTCGGCATGCCGGATTGGTATGACCCGGGCCTTTGCGCTAGCTAAGGCTTACTTCCCTAAGCTTGAGCCGGCAAAGGTTATATCCGGGTTTCCAGAATTCAAAGCGGATGGTTCCAAATTTGGGCCCAAGGACTTCAAGGCCGTACAATCCGCGGTGCGTCACTCGGCAACCACTTTGGCCGATATTATGGATCTGCGTACGCTTATGTTTCGTACGATGGTGAAGACAAAATCGTGAAGGAGGAAGCACCCCCACCCTTCGACATTTTAGAGAAATGGGCTGCCGATTCGGCCAGGAAGAGGGAAGAAACCGCGAAGAGGGAGGCCGAGTTAGGATCGGAGCCAACCACCTCTACACCGGCTGTCCTCCCGCCTGTCCGTCCTGATGCGAAGAATCCGAGTGACGATGCCGGGAGAGTTGCGGAGCAAGCCCAGGACCAAGACCCGGAGGGCAAGGGCAAGGGTGTGGACCCTATTCAAGAAGCCGAGTAAACAAATGCCATCACGATACCTTGGTCGTTTCGATGCTTTTGTTCGAAACAGATATTCTTTTGTCGGTGCACCTATGCACCTTTGATACTAGTACCAAGACTTGTAACGTACTTTAATTCCTTGATATACCTCGTGCCTCTTCTGGCCTCTGGATGAACTTGATATTTATCTGGTTTTTGAGTTTATTCTTGATATCCGACTTTCTTTATGGTTTCTTTTGTGAGACTCGGCTTCCGAGTTTCATGGATTTTGACAAGCAGACTTTTCTCTAAGTCCCCAAGTCCCCAAGACTCGGATGTTTGGGTTTTTTGAGTTTTAGCAACTAAGCAACTTTTCCTTTTTTCAAAATCCCCAGTCCCCGAGACCCAAAGTGCCGAGTCTGGGATGTATGGTTTTTCCAAGGGAACAAGTTGTTTGCTGCTAAGCCCAAGCCCAGAGCCGTTTCACATAGGTATTGAAGTTATGCTTGATAAACGTTGAGTTTCCGGCTATTAGCCATGTACTCTGCATAACTTGTGGTTTAGATGACCCTTTTGACTATCTTGTACTGTAAGCCGGCTTTCGCGTGGATACCATGTTGTTACATCTATACGAAAACAGGGTCAGGCAAGTCCCATTGGGCTTCATGGCTGATTGTAATCGTAAGCGAGCAAATCATGCCACTTTAGTGCGAGTCACATCGAGCTTAAGTAAGAAAAGTCAAGAAAATTTGGCTCCTTTGTCCGGTTATAAGATTGCAGCCGTACTCGTTTGCGAGTAATCGGCCCTTATAACTCATAGGCATCAAGGCCGGGTCCCTGGGTTTGTAGCTGTGCTGTTCAAGCAATCAGCCCCCAGGACCTATATATGTGCAACATACTTGATGATACTGATGTACTGATAGCAATAAATAATGCTTACCTGTAACCGAAGTAAAGATCATAACAAAATAGGACTTGATAACCATCTCTTTATTGATACGAGAAAGTTTGGGTCAGCAGGCCGCCTCATTAAAAACCTTCCAGTCCCCTTAGGTACCCTGGATAGGAAAAGGGTGCGTCTGAAACCTGCTGTCCGTTACATTGTTTTAGTTCTTCTTGGGATTCTGTCCGGAACTGTCGTAATCGATGCACATTCTCCACTTGTTGATCTTTTTTACTATGAGTACCGGGTTTGCCAGCCAATCCGGATAAGGCGTTTCCATGACGCGGCTGGCTGTGAACGGCTGCGCAATTTCTTCTCTTGTGGTGGATTGCTTGAGTGAATCACCCTTGATGAAAGCCACCATCTTGGTATCTCGTGCTGCCTTGAGCTTTGCCCTTTCACCTTCAGTACTCGGCTTTTTCAAGGCTGTTCTGTCATCCGGGTCTGCTTGAGACCGGTAATATTTGAGTTCCTCTTTTCTACAAGCTTGTTCAGCCATTGCTGCATCTCCTTCATCGCACTCAGCCGCTATGTCCCGGCTTCCATGTATGGTGATGGTCTGTTTAGGACCCGGGATTTTTAGCTGTAGATACACATAACACGGCCTAGCCATGAATTTAGCATAAGCCGGCCTTCCGAATAGCGCGTGATAAGGACTGCGCAATTTGACCACCTCGAAAGTGAGCCACTCACAACTCGATAATTATCCTTTGATTCCCCAAAAGCTACCTCCAATGCGATTTTTCCCTCGGGGCACGCTGAGTGACCCGGCACTATCCCATGAAAAATTGTTGAACTTTTTTGTAGCTGAGACTCCTTGAGACCCATGCATAGAAAGGTTTCCCAATATAGTATATTGATGCTACTTCCACCGTCCATCAGGACCTTTTTCAGTTCATACCCATTGACCTGCGGCGCAACTACCAATGCTAAAACTCCTGGGTGTTCTATTCTTTCCGGGTGATCCCTTCTGCTCCATGTTACGTCCTGTTCTGACCACCTCATGTATCTTGGAACAGCCGAGGACACCGAGTTTACCGCCTGTTTAAGTATCTTCTTGTCCTTGTTGGAACTTCCTGTAGTATGCACGTGATATTGACCCAACTGCTTGGGGTTGGCCTAGAAACCTCCAGCTCCCCCTTGGTTGTTACCTTGATTTCCGGCTGCCGGGTTACCGGCTGGGGGTGGGCCGTTGCCCGGGTTTCCACCTGGATCCGGTCCTCCTCCCCGACCTGCACCTCGCATGGCTCTGTTCACTTCCTCATTCTTCCACCTCTGTAGGTCGGCGCACTGCTCCAAGGAGTGGTTAGCTGGCCTACCGTTTCTGCTGTGCTTCGGCATGCCATTCTGAAGATGTCCCAATTATTACTCGGCCTTGGTGGCCCTTGATAGTTTCCTCCATTGTGATTTCCAGTATTGAAATTTCCTTCTGCCCTGGTCTTGAAGATCCGGCTTCAGTGTTGGCGACAAACTCGGAGCCTCCCTCAAACGGGCGTTTGTTCTGGCTGTTTCCGTTGTTACCCGGCGCTGATCCATTGCCGGTTCTTCCATTATTACTTGTGTTTACTTTTGCTTTTTTATCGTCAGTTTCCTCTTCCCTAGTGTCCGTTGCGGCGTGTTTGTTGCATGCATCCATCAGTTCTCCCATCGTAACCTCTGAAGCATTCCGACTAGATTTCATGCGAGTTAACTTTTGTACTAAAGGTGTGTTTTTGCAGGTCTTTGCCATAGCTTGCAGCGCATCCTTGGGCTGAATATCTGTAGATGAATGAAGTATTTCCATAACCCGGCGCACCCAGCTGCGCGCCGATTCTCCCTTCTTCTGAACACATCGCTCTAGGTCATCAATAGTGAATAACTTTCTGCACGTCCCGTGAAAGTGCTTGATAAACGCAGTTTTCAATTCTCCCCATGACTTGATAGATCCTTCCGGTAGATTGGTGAACCATAACTTTGCTGCTCCCTCTGACATCATTAGATACATGAATTTGTCTTGAAGATTATCGGACGCATTGCGAATCGACATGGCCATCTCGTAACTGCTCAACCATGTTTCCGGATCCATAGTCGGCTCATAATTCACTACTTTACCCGGTTCTTTGAACTTTTCCGGGTAAGGTTCAGCCCTGATGCTATCCGAAAGACACTTAGGTCCTGCAAGAATGGTCGAAGCTGGTCGTACTCGGGAAACGTGTGATCCTGCAGGGGGTACAGCTGGACGCGGTACTGCTAGTGGCCCATGTACCGCAGACCCGGCCACGGCTCTCCTGGCTCTGGAACTGTCCACGATGGCCTGTGCTGATGATGCTGCTGGTACTGCCTGAATGTGTGGAGGAGGCGGCATTTGCTGCTGCTCTTCCCTCCGCCGTGCCGAACTTGTCTGGATATTGCCGACATTACCTCGCTGTTGGCTGACATATGGTGTCCCATGCATTCCACTTCTGTGATCCGGGTAATTAACTTGTTGTGCCACCGCAGTGCGCAGCATATCTATCGCCCGCCGGGTCTCCTCTGCGTGGGGTGACTCTCTCACGGGGATTTGATTCAGTGCAAGCGTTGCCGCGTATACGTTGTCCATGGGATTGTTGTAATGACCCGCTGGTGTGCGAAAACGTGATGGTGGTGGTGGTGGTGGTGGTACAGTATTGCCGGTAGTAACTCCAGTCTGTGGTACGGGTAACCCGGCATGCGTGTCTACCGGTTGTACTCCTCCGTTGTCGGCTGAGGGGCGGTTCCTTGATTTGCCGCTGGGATTGGCTGATCCTGAGGCGTGATAAATAGCGCAGCTGGGTTTATGACTCCTCCCAACGCTGGCAATCTGGTTTGGTGCCTTTGATGTATTCTAGTCGTTTCCTCTCGGAGCCGGGTTTCGAGTGCATCCAGCTCGCGTTGTCGTGTGGCCATCCCTTGTCTTTCTGCTTCTACTTGCCTTCTCTGCTGCTCCAACGCACGACGGGCTACGTCCAAATCCCTAACACGTTCCGCCGCGTTCTTTGGAGTGATAACTGTGGCAAGAACTGTCGGATCTAGGATCAGATTGTTGTCGAACAGGGCCGGATGTTGTGGATTGGAAGGACCCGCTCCTGGCGTCCGGTTTGCTAGGAATCCAAATGTGTTCGCGTGTAACTCGTTTTCCGCCGCTTGACTGGTAACCGATGCCGACTCTCCGTCAACCTGGGCCAGAACCGGGTTTCTGTCAGCCGGTCCCTGCTGCCGGGTCAACGCTTGTGCGGCCCCGGCTGCGGCAGCGGTTACGTTCTCCTGAGATTGGTCCGGGAGCCGTGTAAACCGCAACCCGGCGCACAATGCTTGGCGCGAATTCATACCGTTCCTCTTCGCTACTATTTTCCTCGTGCCGGTTCTCCAGCAGGCGCAGGATAGACTCGGTATCACCTTCTTTCTCGATCCGGCCACGCGGGGTCCATGCCGGCTCTCCGACTGTTCCCTCTTCGTGTGGTTCTTCCATTGGATCCGTTGTCCCAACTGATTCTGCTCCATCTGATTGGATATAGGTGGTCTTCCCTGACACAGAATCAAACCCAAAGTCGTCAGGGACCGAACCGGAAGTACGTACCATACCGATGAAGACGCTGATCTGGCCGATTGTCATGATAGATCCGGATTCGAGGTGATCCGACTCTGGTCCCCAGCCGGAATCGTCCACCATCTTCTCTCCTTCGTGGTCGATGTAGATCTCGCCGATGACTAGATTCTCCATGTTCTTCCAAGCTTCTTCCGTGATGTAAACATCTTTGGACGCAGGCCCCACGGTGGGCGCCAACTGTCGCGGGATAATCACGGCAGACGTTACCGGGGGTAACTGATCTTGGGGCAAGACAACACAGGCGTTTGGGAGAGGGTTTAGCTCAGAGGAGAACATGATGGTACTCGATCTGGTAGCCGGCAATCAAGTCGCCGAGTCTCCGATCTCGATATATTAACTCAACTCTCGTGTTACACTGGATGCTCGATATCAAGCGATATTGCTATAACTCTTGGATCTCCCTCGACTAGTTCTAGGGGCCGGTTTATAAAGCACCCGGACCCCTTGGCTTGCCCTCCAAGGCGCACACTGAATCCTACCCGGACACTGCATACAAACCCTAGCTTTCCTTATCGTAACCCACAATCCGGGTTACCAAGCCCATGAACTTGGGCCTTCTAGAAGTTCCCTTATCCTTAGCCGGATCCTGCGCAGCGTCCTTTAGGTCGGGTTATACCTTGGCGTTGGCCTACCGGGTTACTATCCCTCCATAAAAAACACCATGCTTAAATGGAGATTCTTGGTGGCTTCAAAAGTCGAATGATCATGCAAAGCAATGATTAATATAGCATGAAGCAACAGGTTTCCGAGAAGGTAAATACTAGTGCATATTTGAGGAAAACCGCACCAAAAAACTCTCTTACAAACAAGATACCAAAAGATGAGAAAATAAAATCATTTAAGAAAATTGAAACTTGTCTGAGCACACATGCCACATAGGAAAAAGATAATTAACACTATAATTTCTAGGTGGCAAAACCTCAAATGTTCACATTCTTTAGGCTTGTGATATGCAAAAAGCATATTACTCCCCCCATAATGTGATAATCCTTATCTTCGTAGCAAGAGGCAAACAAATACCAACTAGAGATAACTAATAGACATTAGAATTTGAATTTCTCATGAGTATGACATACCACATAGAGACTAGATAATATTGAAATATAAACACTAAGTGGTATTCCTCATGTATACATATTTTAGGATTGTGAAATGCTAAAGGCATATTACTCTCCCAAAATGGGATAGTCCATTAATCACTCAAAATAGCCAACTAAGATACAAAAATGATGCAATTAGGCTCAAACAAAACTCATACATACATGTTGTGTGAACCGACAAACACATACTAGATTACTCAAGGATAAGTAAGTAGTAAGAACAACATGTACAAAATACAAGCAAGGTACAAAACCGATACATGCAAAGGGGAAAGCAACTTTCAATGTATATATATAATGTAAATACAAGTTACCACAAGAAGGAGCATGGAATATGAGATAGAGAAATGATAATACAAATGACTTGGCTTAAGGAAAATATACGTGATGAAGATCCCTTAATTCTTCATGATATAGCCAAGACTCCAATGCCCTCCAATAACACCTATTGATCAAGTTTGAGCTTGTTGGTCCCCAACCAAGTTGGGTCCTAAGAGGTTAGTCACAATTGGCTTGACAACCCAAATGGTTCTTTTCTTGACACCACTTTGATTACCAACATATTTGGCAAACACATTGCCCACATTATCCTTCCGAATGGAATAAACATCATCAATTACGATTGGGTTGGATAATGTACCATTAGTGCATGAAGAAGCAAGATGGCCCTTTTCACGGCATAAATAACAACAACGAATCCTTCCATTATTCTTAGTTGATTTCTCAACTTGAGAATCATTAGCTTGAGTCTTCATGGGAGGAGGCCTTTCTTCAACTTGAAGTTGAGATTGAGGTTGGACTTGTGGACGCTTCCCTTGTTGCTTCTCACTAAATTGCTTCTTCTTCAAAGGGCATGATCTAACATGATGCCCTTCAACATTGCACTTGAAGCAAACAATCTTGGCAAAATTCTTGAGTTGTTCATGGCCCTTCTTCTTGTCGACCTTGGACTTGTTCTTGTGATTGGAAATGAATCCAAGTCCTCTCTTGTCATTGGGGGATTTTTGTACACTCAACATATTGTCAAGTGTGGACTTCCCTTTATGACACTTCTCCAAGTCTTTCCTCAATGAAGTAACTTGGGCATTGAGCTCTTTGATTCCCTCTACATGGTTAGTATCAACACAAGAGCTAGAGGAAGTAGATGCATCATTATTAGAGCAACAATGTAAGGAAAGCAATTCATCATAAGATGTGGGAACATTATTAGAGGATGAATTACTAGGACTAGCACAAGGAAATATAGCATTTAGAGTAGAGATTGTGCCTTTGTACACATGAGGCTCACAAGATGTTAACTTAGTTAAAATAGCCTCATGAGCTAATTTTAGCATCTCATGGGAGACTAGAAGATCCTCATGAGATATTGAGAGATTTTCATGAGTTTCTTCCAATTTCCCATAATTACTAGTTAGCAACTCAAGTTGAGCCCGTAGCTCAACATTCTCCTTTAATATGGATGCTTCACAAGAAATAGAGTTAGTATCACAAGAATCATCATTTTTAGCTTTGAGGTCATTAGCAAGAAAAAGAGATAATTCATTGTCCCTTCTAAGCTTAGAAACGCTAATAGCCTAAGTTTCTTCTAGACTATATAGTTTCTCTTCAAGAGAAGAACTAAGGGACCGCTCTTTCTCAGAAGCCTTTTCAAGCTCTTTGTCCTTGATAGAATGACTACCACTATGACTTTCCAAAGTTATGATTATATCCTCCTTTTCATCTATAAGAGAGTTAGCCTTATCAAGATGTTCTAGGAGAGCATTCACATTTTTATTGGTCTCACCATCAAGGCTAGCTAACCACAAAGCTATCCACTCAGTTCTATCATCATGAGATATATTGGGGTTCGAAGTAGAAGATACCTTTGAATCCTTGGCCATGAGGCAAAAGGTGGTAGATGATGATAGATCATTACTTGAGGGACCACTCAAGTCCACATCTTGTTCCATAGAGAGTTGGTTTCCTTTACATTATTAGACATACAAATACTAGAGGAAACACAATCATTTTTATGATGGGAACAAGATAAAGAAAGCATATCATCATGAGATTTAGTCAAGCAATGTCGACATGATATGCAAAGACTATCAACACAAGCATGTAAAACATTTTTGGTTCTAGTTGTGTTTACGTACAAAGATGAGGCATGACAATAAGATAGAGATGAAGGATCATCAATAATAAGCTCACTATCATTATTGCAAAGCCTATCACTACTCACCATCTCATTAGTTTGTGGCTTACCACATGTTGGTGAAGTAGAAGAAGTTGAGAACACATCACGACCGTAAGTGGAGGGATAACAATCAACCTCTTCAACATTGAACACACCATATTTATCTTGAAGCTTTGTCCATAACTCATGAGCATTCCCGATAGGAAAGAGTGTTTTAATAACTACAAGGCTCACAAGAAGGAAAAAAGCATTAATAGCAAGAGCATCGAGAGATAAGTTTTTCTCTTCCTCTAAAGTTGGATTTTGAGGATCCTTTGGAGGAGAAAACCCCATATCTACAATTTGCTCCATATGTGGGTCCATGACCCGAAAATAAATTAGCATGCGAAATTTCCAAACATCATAGTTTGTGCCATCAAAATGAAATGTGGGATCGTGCACTAATTCACTAAGCGACATCATTACTCTCAAGGCGGTGAAGCCTAACAATGAGAGCCCTGGATATGATACTAATGGAAAGTACAAGGATGCCGCCTAGAGGGGGGTGAATGGGCGCTTTAAAATATTTACGGTTTAGGCTTGAGTAAATGCGGAATAAACTAGCATTTAATTTATCAAGAACAAAACCTATACAAGCTAGGTTTACCTATGTGCACAAACAACTTATTCTAGGCAAGAAATACAACTATGTGATAGCAAGATAGATGACTTCAAGCATGATGGCTATCACAAAGGTAAATACATAAGTAACGAGCTAGAGTATACAAATAACCGAAGCACAAGGAGACACCGATGTGATTACCGAAGTTCCTTCGCAAGGGAAGTACGTCTTTGTTGGAGACGTGGGGAGCCACCTAGGCGCTCCTCAATAGCACGGATGTGCACACCTTATTCTCCTTGAGCTTCTCCGGTGAGGGAGATGCTCGTTTCCACTATGAGGTCGACTTGAAGGCGTTGACCAAACCTTACACGGCGTTGAGGCTATCTCCACAATTAAATTGGAGGCTCTCAACGAATCTTCTGGCAACAAGGTGAAAGATCCATGCACTAACCGTCTAGGGTGCTCAATACACCCAAGAGGAACAATCTCTCCGGTGACCAAGCACCCAAGAGTAACAAGCTCACAAACTTCTCTTTCACGAATCTCGTGGGAACTCAAAAGAATGCACCTAATGCAATGGCAAGAACACAGAAAGTGGTCACGAACTTCTCTCCAAAATCCCACCAGTGCAACTACTGCTATGGAGGGATGAAGGAGGAAGAACAAGGAAAACAACAAATGACTCCCTAGATCTAGATCCAATAGGTTCCTGATGCATGTAAAATGCATACATGAACTTTGCATGTTATTATTTGTTTTTCCTACATATTAGCAACTTATATTCATGTTTTATAATGATTTGGGGGATTTTTTGAACAATCCCCCTTCTTTTGGTTCTAACCCTATTTTTCCAGAAAACATACTTTTTAGTGTTTCAAACTTTCCGGGAGCTTCGGGACTCCAAAAAGGGCAAGTCCAAAGAGCACGGTTCAGAATTTTCGAGACGAAGACCATGGGCCAAAGTAGAGGGCCAAAAGGCCAACCAGTTGGAAAAGAGGACCCTCCATGCGGCCAGATTCCTTGGCCGCTTGTGGGGCCCCCTTTTTGCCCCCGTGGCTCCGATGCCGTCGATCTTTCTTCTCCCGAGTGTCTCGTGACCTAAAAACGACTATATAAAGGGTCCCCTGGCCTTTTCGAGAAGGAGGCGGCGCCGAGAGACGAAACCACGAAACAGAGAGACAGAAGGCTACCGCCGGAGAAGATCGGAGGGGGGAAACGCCGCCGGGATCACCCCCGGAGGGCTCCACCCCCCTCCGGCGTGTTCATCATCAACATCTACAGCAAGATCAGCTCCATCTCTCCACTGTAATCTCTTGGCAAACATGATGTATGATGCAATACTATATTCCCTTGATGTATTGTGTCTCCCCGTCTGTGTTTAAGTAGTGAATTGTTCTTGGCAATGGTGAAATAGTTCATTGATTGGTTGCATACAAGTTTGTTATCTTCTATGATTGTCTTTATGTACAATATATGAGTGCACACATATGTTGGGGAATGCATGTGAGGTGATCACCGGTAGCATAATGGAGTGGTGTTGACTTGGGAGTGACAGTAACCTGAGACCAAGCCACAAAGTTAAGTTATTGGGGGATATATATAGGGGACCTTAGAACGTAAGGCTATGGTGGGACTTTATCTCTTAATCAATCTTGTGCAGTCATTTACTTGGCCACATGATCCATCATAAGGGGTTGTAGATCATTTACTTGACTATACCTATTCATGGCTCCTTCCTAGAAGAAATAACTAAGACTAAAACATGTGCTTCACTAATTGTGACAACCACACGAACGAAACACCTATTGCTAGAACACTTGCTCCCTTGAGATACTTGAGATATTTGCTGCTTGCTCTTGTGAAACTTGCTTAGAAACTTGCTTTAGAAACTTGCTTTAGGATTACTTGCATTTTAAACTTGCTTCACTAGTTACTAGACAAACCACACTCCACGTCACTTGCTTTTAATTAGTTAGTTCCTTTTAGTCAAACTTATTGCTTTGCATAAACAACCATATAAGAGGTTTATAGGGCTTTAGAGAATAGATAGCTTACCTTCAGCTCCTCGTGGGTTCGACACTCAAATACTTATCGAAAGGTACTACAATTGATCTCCTGCACTTGGGAGTCATCAAGCACTTTTCTGGCGCCGTTGTCGGGGAGCGTTGTGCTAAGATTTTATTCTTTTTTGCATTGCATACTAACATATAAACCTAAAACACAAAAAAAAAATATAAAATGGAAAACAACCAAACAAGTTTAGAACTGTATAATATCTACCTTGAATTAGGACATGAAGTGTTTGAGGAGAAGTTGAAAAATTATTTGCACAACAATCATATTTGTGGTAGTACTAATTCTTTGAACACCTTTATTGCTAAGGAAAACCTTGAGCTTGGGGAAGTTTGTCTTGATGAATATGATATTTTTAGTCCCCCTACTATTGAGGATAAAAATGATATACTTGCTGATTCTATGGAAAGTTTTAAGCTTGGGGAAGTTGGTTTGGATGAGCATGATATTTCTAGTTCCCCAAGCTTGGAGGAGAAAATTCACTTTGATGATACTATGCCTCCTATATATGATGATTGCAATGAAAATTATGAATGTTTAACTCCCACTATCACTAATGAGGATTTTACTTATGTGGAGAGTAGTGATTCTTTTATGCATGTAGCTCATGATAAGAATGTTTTATGTGATATTCATATTGTTGAATCTATTCATGATGCTACTGAAAATTATTATGAGAGAGGGAAACATGGTTACACATATTTCAACAATATTAAGTTTCCCCTCTTTATGCTGAAAGTATTGAAGTTGCACTTGATCTACCTTTCTATGCTTGCTATTATGTTCTTGTTTTATTTGTTTCATCACAAAATGGCAATGCATAGGAAAGGGGTTAGACTTAAAAATAAATTGTTTAATATTTTTTTGGTGTGTTCCTTATGCTTTAATTTCCTATTAGGTTTGAGCACACATTTGTCTTTTCAACATGTAAAATACCTTTACATACTGTTATCTATCATTTAGTTTTATATTTTCATTTTATAAAAAATTTGGGAAAGTAAATGAGAAGGATGAGTAATGGAGAAGTTGGGGTCGACCTTGAACATGTGTTGTTCATGCCAATGAAACCATTGCAAAGTCTCTATCATTAAAACTTTTTCCAAAGCTAAAAAAATATTAGTTCACTACTGTAACATCACATTTCTTTCTTATTTCTCATCATAAATGGCAAGAATAATCTTATATGAGAGATAGGATTAAACAATAGTGATTAGCTGTCCAGAAAACAGATTCCTGAACTTCACTGCGAAAAATGTTTAAAATCACAGAAGTGGAATTTTGACCTGGTAATTTACGACAGAAATATATAGTTATCACTACATATTTCATTAGTTTTAAGTTTTCTGATTTGAGCAACTTAAGTGCCTCTAAAAATTCACTCTTTACAGGTTGTTCAGTTTTTGGCAGATTATGTCTTTATTTTGCATTGCTCTCATTACTTGTGTTTTGTGTGGTTCTTTTGATCAAGGAGCAATGCACAACTGTAGTAATAATAGTTAATATTTAGAATCAACTCATGATGTGTCTTTGCTGTACCTATGTGGATTTTATTTATGGAGGCACTAACCCCTCGAATCAAGTTTTATGTTGAGATTTGTGTAAGAAGAATTTTTCAGGAGGAAGAGTTGAGTGAGATGAACAAAGATCAAGAGGGACAACCAATCAGGCTTGGGGATGTACCCCTGGGCTCACCCTACATGTATCAAATAAGTACAAGAATCCAATCTTGGGGATGCCGAGCCACCTCACTCCAACCATCATGATATTAAGTAAGAAAAGCCTAGCTATACGGCTATCAATAAAGCGCTTTACGGGAGGCAACCCGGTTGTTCTTAGTTGGTTTTTCCTAGTGTCCTCATACTGTAACAAGAGACTTAGTATTTATTTTAGTTTCTTGAGTTTTCAATAAAGTGTCAAGTTTCACCCATTTCGATTTAAAAGTTGCTATCCTAGTGCTTGGAATTTCTGTTTCAGCACGATTCTGCTCACCGTACGATTTTTCATTTTTTTATCTGTAAGTTGGATTGAGCTAATTTTTTAGTATGCTCTGCAACTTTTTGTACTCTGTAAGCACAAAAATTGGATTAATTTTTTGATGAGTCTAGCTTAGGGAAAACGTTCGTTTTGCTGCTATTGCTTTTATGGACAGATTTTGCCTTCTTTTGTTGGATGCACTCTTTGGGTTTGGGACTTGAATTTCCTTGATCTTTTCGAGCTACAGAGTGAACATACAAAATTATGAAACTTATTGTCTATCTTCTGGAGCATTTGTTTTGGAATTTTGCGCAGTATGCATACATTTTGTTTGTCCTTGCTAATCTCACCCCACAGAAAAAAGAATGGGAGAAACATGTTTTGTAAAGTTTTTTCACATGGAATAGAGGAGCTGCGCCAAGAGAGATCCAAGAGTGGTGAAAACCACAAGCTTGGGGATGTGGTGAACACCCCCCTGGACAAACACTCTTTTGGTTAGCACACGTCTACTTTCTGTTTTTCTAAGCAAAGCATTTATCGCAGAAACTTGAAGCGTCTAGTTTTGTTTTTTTTAGTTTATTTGTGAGACCACCACCACAATTATCTTTATGAGAATCAGCTTCTATAATAATGGGTTGAATTAAGTTGGATGCTTTTATATTTATTGGGAAAGGGATGCTTTAGTTGATTATAAAAGCTACTTATAGTTGCATGATTTATATGCTGTTTTAGGTGTAGAAATTTGCAAGTTGTCATGAGCTATCTCTTATTCATGTTTTTTATGTTAATTGTTAGTTTACTTAGTTTGTCATGAAATGAGTAGTTCTATGGACACTAATGCATGCATAGTAGATGGTCAACTATGTCCCTCTTGCTAGCCAAAAAAGTAAAAATTCCAACAAGTATAAACTTGTTTCCAACACCCTTTAGCCAAGTATTTCCAGTGAGTCCACCATATCTACCTATTAGCTTCAGAGCTATTCCGAGTATGTTCACCATGTTATAGTGTTATTTATGTTCTAAATTAAGATATTCACTTTATTAATTGTCATGAGCTGAATTTGGGATAGGACTCTCACGAACTTTTGAATGCACACCTTTACTTTTCATTGCACTTAATAAACATGACCCAATAACGGGAGCTAAAAGTTTTGCGTTTGACAAGTGTTTGGTTGGGAGCTAGCTATAAACGTGTATCACTGGAAAGCTTTCAACATTGCACAAAAATTTACATTTGGTTGATATCATGTACTTTTGTTTTTGGACTCCTGCCATGCCGAAATGAAATAGAGGAATAGTAAGTTTTGATGAGTAAGTATATTTATGACTAGAGAAACGCATTGGGCCGCTAACCCAAGCCATGCTTTATCATGGTGGAAATTTACTTACAGCTAGAGTGGACTCTACAAACACATCCTACAATAAAATAAGAAGCTATCACTAGTAGAAAACAGGGCATTGAGCCAAGCACAATGGAACCGGATGTGATACAAACCGGTTCAAAAGAGTCTGTCCCCTGGGCCCCACCCATGCAGCAAATGGCCGCAAGGCCTTTAGGACCAGTTTGTAACACAAACGGTCCTAAAGGCCTTGCGGGTCATTTGCTGCAGGGAGGGGGGCCCAGGGGCAGACCCTTTAGAACCGGTTTGTATCACAAACCGGTGTTACAGGTTTTCTCATTTTGCAGCTACTGCGGGTCCCGCTGTCATATCCTTTAGAACCGGTTTGTAACACAAACCGGTCCTAAAGCCCTCCCCTAAACCCTACATATATACCACCCCGAGCTCAGCTCCATTTTTTCCAGCTCTAGCTCAACTCCATTTTTGCTCTCTCCTTCCTCTTGTGAGGTCTAATCCATCCCCATTTTCTCCACCATTTGTCAAGATTGTTGGTACCCATCGGTTCTACGGTTAGCATCAACGTTCCCTCTTCCGGCATTGCAAGTTTTGCTCGTTTTCTTGCTCATTTCATTTTTGTTGTGCTAGCTAGGTGTTTGATGAAATGCCTAGCTAAGCTAGAATTTGTTATTCATTTTGTTATGTATACAAATTGATGCAATTGAGCTCAAAATTAATTATGATTTGTGCTTTTTTTAGTGTCGCGCGCCTTGTCCCTTCCTCACTACCATCGATCGCCCCATCACCGACACAACCTTGGTGAGCCTATTGTTTTTATTTACCAAAACAAATTTTGATTTGTATGATTTACGTATTTACTTGTATATAATTTTCTAGAGCCATGGTTTTGATATCCGTCCCCGTTGGCCTCGTCCAGTCTATGATTCGGATGTGGTATATTATCTTTTTTCACTACATATTTTCATTTCCTGATTATACGACAATTACTTACGCCGACCAACTTGACATAGATATTTTTATATAGGAGGTAGTGGAACCGGAAATGCCAATCGACCCTATTGTTGAGAAGTTATACTTAGTTGAACAAGAAATATTGGCTTGAAAGAAAGATTGAAAAAAACTGAAGAAAGGTTGGAAAAAACTGAAAGAGAGAAGATGACCTTGGAAAAGGTTCTTGCCGGTGTCGTCGATAGTCACAAGAGCGAGATGGACGCAATGCGCCTGAAGATTAGAAAGATTAGGAAATATGCAATTAGTAAAGAGGCTTGGTATCATTATGTCGTCGGGTCAATTGTTACCTTTGTTGCGATTTTGATCGCATTTGTTGTTGTTTTTAAAATGCATTAATTAGAGAGAGTTTTTATGGATGGTTTCAGTGTGTATTTTTCTGAGAACTATATATGTATGGTCACTATACGCTAGTTTGGTATTAACGTGTGATGAACTTTTTGTATTAATTAATTAATTTAGTCATGATGATTTAGCATAATGGTTGTTGATAAATTTATATAATGCAGATGAACCGGCAATGGATGTACAGTGATCGACGTCGTCCCGAATTCCTTAATGGCATGCATAGTTTTCTCAATGTGGCTGAGAAAAACAGGCAGAATGGATTTATTTTTTGTCCATGTAAAAAATGCCAGAATAAGAGGAATTTCCCTAGCTCAAGAACCATACACACCCACCTGTTGCAAGAAGGCTTCATGCCCAGTTATTTTTGTTGGACCAAGCACGGAGAAAGAGGGGTTATAATGGAAGACAATGAAGAAGAAGAGGATAATGATAATTATCCTATGTTCGATGAACACGGTGATACTGAAATGGGGGAAGACGAGCCTGAACTTGAGGACATTGTTGATGAGTCTGATGATGATCTTCGTCAGGTCATTCGTGAAGAACAGATAAACTGCGCAAGTGAAAACGAGAGGTTGAAGTTGGAGCGCATGTTAGAAGACCACAAAAAATTGTTGTACCCAACTTGCGAAGATGGCCAGAAAAAACTGGGCACCACCCTTGAATTGCTGCAATGGAAGGCAGAGAATGGATTATCTGACAAGGGATTTGAAAACCTGCTGAAAATAATGAAGAAGATGCTTCCAAGAAATAACGTGCTGCCCTGCAGTACATACGAAGCAAAGAAGGTTGTCTGCCCTCTAGGATTGGAAGTGCATAAGATACATGCATGCATCAATGACTGCATCCTCTACCGCGGCCAGCACGAGAATTTAAATGCCTGCTCGGTATGCGGTGCATTTCGGTATAAGATCAGGCGAGATGACCCTGGTGATGTTGAGGGCGACGATCGCCCCAGGAAGAGGGTTCCTGCCAAGGTGATGTGGCATGCTCCTATAATACCACGGTTGAAACGTTTGTTCCGAAACAAAGAGCATGCCAAGTTGTTGCGATGGCACAAAGAAGACCGTAAGGAAGACGATATGCTGAGACACCCCGCTGATGGGTCGCAGTGGAGAAACATCGACGATAAGTACGAGGACTTTGCACATGACGCAAGAAACTTAAGGTTTGGTCTGAGTACAGATGGCCTGAATCCATTTGGGGAGCAGAGTAGCAGTCATAGCACCTGGCCCGTGACTCTATGTATCTATAACCTTCCTCCTTGGTTATGCATGAAGCGTAAGTTCATTATGATGCCAGTGCTTATCCCAGGCCCGTCGCAACCCGGCAACAACATTGATGTGTACCTGAGGCCACTGGTTGATGAACTTTTAGAGTTGTGGGCTGACGAAGGTGTACGTGTGTGGGACGAGTACAAACAAGAGGAATTTGACCTACGAGGGTTGCTGTTTGTTACCATCAATGATTGGCCCGCTCTTAGTAACATCTCAGGACAGTCAAACAAGGGATACAGCGCATGCACACACTGTTTAGGCGAGACAGAAAGTATACATATAGGCAAGAATGTGTACCCGGGCATCGTCGATTTCTTCCAGACAGGCATCCCGTAAGAAAGAAAGGAAAGCATTTCAAAGGCGAGGCAGATACACGGAGGAAGCCAACCCTCCCTAAAGGTACTGATATATATGACATGGTCAAAGATATAAAAGTAATCTTTGGAAAGGGTCCTGGCGCACAATCTGTTCCAAATGACGCCGACAACCACGTAGCCATGTGGAAGAAGAAATCTATATTCTGGGAACTACCCTATTGGAAATTCCTAGAGGTTCGCTCTGCGATCGACGTGATGCACGTGACGAAAAATATTTGCGTGAACCTGCTAAACTTATTGGGCGTGCATGGGAAGAAGTCGAGAGATACACCAAAAGCACGGCTGCACCACCAACGTATGCACGAACGAGACGACCTGATGAATCCAGAGAATTTCAAAGGTCCTGCCAGCTACGCTCTTACCAAGGAAGAGAAGGAGATCTTTTTCCAAGTCCTGAGTAGTATCAAGGTCCCGTCTGGCTACTCGTCGAACATAAAAGGAATACTAAACCTGGAAGAGAAAAAGTTCCAAAACCTTAAGTCTCATGACTGCCACGTGATCATGACCCAGTTACTTCCGATTGCATTGAGGGGGCTTCTGCCAGAAAACGTGCGAGTACCCATTGTGAAGCTATGTGCATTCCTCAACGCAATTTCTCAGAAGGCAATCGATCCAGCAACTCTACCAAGTTTACAGAAGGACGTGGTCCAATGTCTTGTCAGCTTCGAGTTGGTGTTCCCACCAACCTTTTTCAATATTATGACGCACCTCATAGTTCACCTAGTCCAAGAGATTTCCGTTCTCGGTCCTGTATTCTTACACAATATGTTCCCCTTTGAGAGGTTCATGGGAGTCTTGAAGAATTATGTTAGAAACCGTGCTAGACCAGAAGGAAGCATGGTCAAGGGCTATGGAAAAGAGGAGGTCATTGAATTTTGTGTTGACTTTATTCCTGACCTGAACCTGATCGGGGTTCCTCAGTCGCGCCATGAGGGGAGACTGCGTGGAAAAGGCACGCTAGGAAAGAAATCAACAACATGTATGGACGAGCAATCTTTCAGTCAAGAACACTACACAGTTCTAGTTAATTCCAGCTTGGCGGCTCCATATCCAGGAACACACGGATATTTTACGCTCGGAATATCCGGAGCAACCTGAAGATTTCATTGCTAAAGAACACGCGAAGACTTTCGGAGGTTGGTTGCAAAGACGTCTGATTAATGACAACATTGTTGAAGATGAGCTATACTTGTTGGCCAAGCAACCATCTTCGACTGTATTGACCTTTAAAGGGTACGAGATAAATGGTAACATATTTTACACGGCAGAACAAGATAAAAAGAGCACCAACCAAAACAGTGGCGTCCGGTTTGATGCAAAAGACGACAACGGGCAAAGGGTCACATACTATGGTTACATAGAGCAGATATGGGAACTTGACTACGGACCTTCCTTTAAGGTCCCTTTGTTCTGGTGCAAATGGTTCAACCTGTCAGGCGTGAAGGTAGACCCGAAGTACGGAATGACAACAGTGGATCAGAAGAATCTTGGGTACGGCAATGATCAATTCGTCCTAGCCAATGATGTGGCTCAGGTTTTCTATGTGAAGGACATGTCTAGCAGACCGAGAAAAACAAAAGATAAGGAAACGAATACATCAGACGATGAGCCAAGGCGCCACATAGTTCTTTCAGGGAAAAGAAACATCGTGGGAGTCGAGGACAAGACAGACATGTCAGAAGATTACATTAAATTTGATGAAATTCCTCCCTTCAAAGTCAAAGATGATCCTAGCATTCAGTTAAATGATGAAGATGTTCCATGGTTACGGCGCAATAAGAAGAAAGGCAAGAAGAAAAATAGAAACGGATCGTCCCTTTAGTACCGGTTGGGGACACCAACCGGGACTAAATGGGTTAGGGTTTCGTTTGGACCAATCAGATAGAATCACACGGATCGTGTGTTTGTTTCAACCGCTTGTGAGTCGTTGGATCCGGGGTGTGTTTCTTTCCAGTTGTTGTGAGCCGTTCGATCAGGGCTACGGTGTGTTTCTTTCGAGCTGTTGTGAGCCGTTGGATGAGATGTTTCTTAACCGTTGGATCAAAACCCTAGCTCAACACTTTGTGAGCCAGAGGACCCTATATATAGCCCAGCTTCATACACCGTTCAGTTCATCTCCCAAATACAAAACATCTGGATTCGCCAGCATACGCCCCGCTGTGCATTTGGTATGCATATATGCACTCAGTAGCCACTGCGGGGTTGTATACTGGCGATACCGTTTGTTTTGTTCTACACCCTCCTTTAAGGTTTGATACATCATATACTCAGTTCATCGAGCAAATACAAAACATCCGGATTCGCCATCATACGTCCGGCCGTGCATTTGGTATGCATATATGCACCCAGTAGCCACGGTCGGGCTGTATGATGGCGATACCGTCTGTTTTGTTCCACACCCCCCTTAAGGTTTGATACATCATATATTCAGTTCATCGAGCAAATACAAAACATCCGGATTCGCCATCATACGTCCAGCCGTGCATTTGGTATGCATATATGCACCCAGTAGCCACGGTTGGGCTGTATGATGGCGATACCGTTTGTTTTGTTCTACCCCCCTTTGGAAACAGAAAGAAGAAGAAAAAGAAATGTGCGCCCCCTGTACAGGCCTTTAGGACCGGTTGCCGTTAACAACCGGTGCTAAAGACCCTTTAGCACCGGTTGTTAACCGCAACCGGTACCAAGAAAGGCAAGAGTAAGATTGTGACGACCGGTTGTCACAGAGGCAGACAGAAGAAGTCACGGTATGGCAGTCACGTATTCAACATCAACCAAGAAGGCAAGCGTAAGATTGTGACGAAAGGTTGACAGAGGGAAATACTCGCGATATATGTATGTACTTTTTAAAGTGAGAAACAAGTACCAGCGGGCTAGTATACCAATCGCTAAATCAATCTACATGTATGGTATCTCGCTAAATTAATCTATATATATGTATCCACGATATATATGCTCGATGTATCACTTGCGCTCTCACTTCTCGTTGCCTTACTCATTACCCACCCTAACTTACCACAGGCGCATAGACCGCAATATGCGCCTGGGGTAACATTACCGCAGGCGCACAGACAAAATATGCGCCTGGGCTAAGATCTATACCACAGGCGCATACTTTGTAATATGCGCCTGGGGTAAGTTATCAGATTACATTAAATTTGATGAAATTCCTCCCTTCAAAGTCAAAGATGATCCTAGCATTCAGTTAAATGATGAAGATGTTCCATGGTTACGGCGCAATCAGAAGAAAGGCAAGAAGAAAATAGAAACGGATCGTCCCTTTAGTACCGGTTGGGGACACCAACCGGGACTAAATGGGTTAGGGTTTCGTTTGGACCAATCAGATAGAATCACACGGATCGTGTGTTTGTTTCAACCGCTTGTGAGTCGTTGGATCCGGGGTGTGTTTCTTTCCAGCTGTTGTGAGCCGTTCGATCAGGGCTACGGTGTGTTTCTTTCGAACTGTTGTGAGCCGTTGGATGAGATGTTTCTTAACCGTTGGATCAAACCCTAGCTCAACACTTTGTGAGCCAGAGGACCCTATATATGCACCCAGTAGCCACGGTCGGGCTGTATGATGGCGATACCGTCTGTTTTGTTCCACACCCCCCTTAAGGTTTGATACATCATATACTCAGTGCATTTGTTCTACACCCCCCTTTAACACATCCATCTATGTTATGGTGGCGCGTGGCACGGGAGTTGTGACGCGTGGCCTGGAGGGCGCGGTATAAACTGTCGCGCCTCGAGCGCTTCTTCTTCATCCTCTGCACCGTCGCGCTTCCACCATGCCTCCGAGGAGGAACAGCACCACCGGTTTCCGCGGCGTCCGAGCACGCAGAACGGAATGTTCAGCGCAGATATCCGCTGGGAGGATGACCGCATCCCCCTCGGCACCTTTGCGACGGCGGCAGAGGCAGCCCGCGCCTGGGACGCGGCGGCCTGGCGCCTCAACCGCCCGCGGTCGCTGATGAACTTCAACGACTGCCACACAGTCTGGGAAGCGGAGGCCACGGCGACGAAGCCACAGATCATCACTGCCGCCGACCACCTCCACCTCCGCCACCGCGCGTTTCAGGGCCTAGTCGACGCCAGGGAAGACCGCGTCGTCCGCGAGTATTACCGGAACAACCCGGGGGAGGAGAGCGCCGACGAGGAGCTCTGGCAGACCCGCGCGGCTCAGCGGGCGGAGCGCCGCCTCGAACGCCACCTCGCGTTAGATGCGGCTCGGGAGGCGAGGACGAAGGCGCTGCAAGAGCTTCGTCGGGCCGACCACGCCGGCGAAGTCTGGGCCTCCGACGATCCGAGGTGGGGGCCTATCTCGGACATACCATCATGCACCTCCGATGATGACGAGGAGGTCACCGACGAGTTCGGCGACGATGATGACCGGAGGAGGTCACCGACGAGTTCCCCGACGACGACGGCGAGGAGTAGTGTTCGTCTGTTTTCTCTTTTTAATAAAAGAATTTGTATTCCCGCGACACTGCGGCAATCGCTAAATCAATCTACATGTATTGTATCTCGCTAAATCTATATATATGTATCCACGATATATATGCTCGATGTATCACTTGCGCTCTCACTTTTCCTTGCCTTACTCATAACCCACCCTAACTTACCACAGGCGCATAAACAGCAAAATGCGCCTAGGGTAACTTTACCGCAGGCGCACAGTCAAGAAATGCGCCTGGGATAAGAGCTTTACCGCAGGCGCATGTTGTGTACGGTGCGCCTGGGGTAAGTGATCACATATACAGAAACAGTAGTTTTTCTGTTTTGTTTTCTTGATGTGTTTTTGTTTGTTTCTTTTGAAATGTGTGTTTGACATAATATAGAAATAGTATAGCTAGGAATTAATATAGAAATAATATCCATTACATAATAATATATACATTACATGATAATATATACATTACATACTAATATATCCATTACATGCATATATCGAACACAAGATGCGGTACACAAACAACATCTATGGATCCGTCGAGTAGAAGCGGAACAACTCGTAGGAGACGTATGCATCTATGGCTGCATACTTGATGTTGGTCCAGTCAGTGGGTTCTTCTCCCATAACCAGTGATTCTTCGAGGGGAAATCAGTCTTCATGGTTTCGTAGCCCTCGTGGATGAAGTCAGTTGCCATGAGAGCCATCCCGGTCTTCGGCCTATTCAAATCAGCAAAATGGATAAGATCCTGAAGATCAATGTAGTGATCTTCAGGTATCACAATACCCAAGCGCATCAACTTCGGACGGTCTTGCGTGTTGTCAACGCTGCAAAAGTCATACCCCTTGTTGACAAGAAAATCAACAAGTGCCGGAGAATGCTTTGAACTACTGCAACAACAAAAATTTGATACGTGTACGTGTTAGATATATTGCAACACATGTATTCTTCACATGCAACAAACAAATCGAAGATGCAAGATTGTACGTGTGCGTTACCTTGACCATTGGAAGACCAAAACGGCCTCCTTGAATGCAATCTGGATGACTGCAACATTCCGTTTATCCGCCGTATATTCTAAATCAAGCCCGAAAAACCGGTGTTCTTCGGGAGAGGAGAAATACAGATCGGTCAAATACCCAAGAGCACCGGGGAGCTCCTCGCAATTGTTGGTGTAGAACACGTCGAGACTTTTGCCGCATGGTGTGGCCACATCATATCTCTTAGAAACTTCAGCCATGGTGCTTAGTGGAGGAAGATCAAGAGAGGAAGAAGAAAAGACAGAGGAAGAAGAGAAGAAACAGCGACTCGCGATCGGGCCGGTGCGCACTGTAGCAATAAAACTGCCGCGCGCGGGAGGCGGGCAGTTTGTACTAAGACCTTTAGCACCGGTTGCTAACACAAACCGGTGATAAAGGCCTGTAGTGGGCGCGCAGTCTGGGTGTGGCCCCAACTACAGGCCTTTAGCACCGGTTTGTGTTAGCAACCGGTGCTAAAGACCCTTTAGCACCGGTTGTTAACACAAACCGGTGCTAAAGGCCTGTAGTTGGGATATATCTCTAGGACTTCTGAAAATTTGGCTCATTTCCCTTCGCGCGTCTTCTCCTATACCACGTACGGCGAAGCCCTGCTCCGGCGCCGCGCCTCCATCCGCCTCGCCTCCGTCCGCCGCGCCTCCGTCTGCCTCGCCTCCGTCCGCCGCGCCTCCGTCCGCTCTCTGTCTCCGTCGCCGTCGATCCCCCGCGCGGCCCCGCGTCCGTCGCGCCTCCGCGGTCGCCGTCCGCCTCCGTCGCGCCGTCGCCGTCCGCCTCCGTCGCGCCTCCGTCTCGCCTCCGCCTCCGCCGCCCCGCCTCTCGCCCCTCGATCGCCGTCGCCGGCCTAGCTAGGTAAGTTTTATTTCGGTTTTTTTCAATTTTGTTTTAGTGTTAGAATTTTTAGAGTTAGTGTTAGTGTTTAGTGTTAGAAATTTTTAGAGTTAGTGTTAGATTGTTTTTAGAGTTAGTGTTAGTGTTAGAAATTTTTAGATTTAGTGTTAGATTTTTTTAGAGTTATTAGTGTTAGTGTTAGAAATTTTTAGAGTTAGTGTTAGATTTTTTTAGTGCTTTATTTTGTTTTTACAATTTTGTTTAGTGTTAGAATTTTTGTGTTAGAATGTTGTGTTAGAAAATTTCACTAAGTTAGTGTTAGAAATTTCAGAAAGTTAGAATATATATAATTTCAGTAAGTTAAAATTTTTCACTAAGTTACCATATTGTTCCTGTTTAACTTTCATCTTATTTCTGTTATATTCTCAATTTACTATTTTTTACTAAGTTAGAAACACTAAGGTATTTTACTTAATTATGGAATATTTACTTAGTCCGGGCAGGTTTTTAGTTCATGTCTTTGTTGGACCCGCCGGGGGATGTCCGGGACTGGGCCCCGCCAGGCTGGCATTGGGAGCTCCTTAGTACCGGGGCACGCGGCTTGGTGAGAAATCCGGGTGACGTGGTCGACCCGGATATTCTTTGGTGGCCATCGCGTGGGCCACGCTCGGTGCGGGAGAGCCGGCCCCTGAGGAGGTGGTACAACAGCGTATCAGGGAGGAGGACGAGCACGTCCGTCGCTACATGTACTTGCTCGATAGGCAGTATAGGCAGTATAGCAGCAGTTGGTCGATTATTAGGAGGGTTCCTTACCACGTGAGCTATGACCCTATGAGGGTTCCTTATCTATGGATGCGTAGCACCCGTGACTCAGCACCCCGCGGCTTAGGACCCGGTCGGAGTTAATTATTTTGAGAGATGTCACGAGACTATGTATAAGTGATATTATTCGATCGTGATGTATTAGGGTTAAAAAATCAACCCGAACTATGTAACTCTTGGTGTGTCCAGAACTATTATTTCATTAATATGTCCAGAACTATTATTTTATTACTGTCCGATGAAATAATTTCGCCAAGTGCCCGATGAAAATTTCGCTAAGTGTTCTTCATTTTATAAATTTTACTAGCAGGTGTTGAGCTATGGATCCCCAAGAACCTGCACATGATCCGCACGCCGATAAACTCGCGGGAATGGGTGAGGCGGAAAAGGAAAGATTAATGTGCGAGATGATTTTTAATAATGCAACGGCCATATATCGTGATGACGACGGTGGACAAGCGTTTAGCAATCATTTTTTGAACGACTCCGGCGACGGAGATCAGAATATAGAAGATGTAGTAGATGATGACGACGACAACGTCGAGGATGAAGAAGTGCCCTCCAGAACAAACTCTGCCAATGTATATATCAAGTCATGTTCACGCAACAATTAATTTGTATTGCACTTACTAACGAATCATTATTTTCCCATTTAGGCGCCCTCCGGAACAGCTAGCGCAAGTACTGAGACAAAGTCCAAACGAGGCCCGGCCGCAAGGTTGAAAGATACCGCAAGGTTCTCGATCGATACAGTTGCTGCTGATGGCAAACCACTGCAGCCCCCAGAAACTTATCGCAAATTCGTAAATCAGTGCGGAGTTGTTGTAAGAGACCTGGTCCCGATCAACTTAATAGAATGGAATAAGCCGAAGACCGGGGCCAACGTTGGAGCTAGTTATGTCGATGAAAGATTGAAAAAATTCTTCGCGAAACGCTATGGCAAAATTTCAGCGTAGCGAGCGATAAGAAGAAGAAAGTCGAGCAGTGGGCTTTGAAGAAGATGGCCACACAATTCCAGAGGTGGAAGAAAGAACTGTGGAAGAAATATAAGGACGAAGATCCAGTTTTCACTGGGAACCTAGTGAAGATAAGAGACGCTTGGGATGATTTTAAGGCGTACAAGAAATCGGGTGTCTTTGCATCCCGATCGGCCACAAATTCGGAGAATGCGAAGAAGAAGAAATATCACCATATTTTGGGGTCAGGTGGCTACATGACTGCCCTGCCTAGGTGGCGAAGCTATGAAGCTGCGCTTGTGAAAAGAGGTATCATTCTACAGACACATGACTGGCCCGATAGGTCCAAGTTCTGGTTGTTCGCGCATGGGGCAACGTTGGACGCTGAGACTGGGATGATTGTTGCTCAGGGACCATGGTCGGAAAAAATAACAAAAGTCGTAGCAGACCTAGAGAAGGCAATAGAAGCTGTTCGAAAAGGAACTTTTGTTCCCGATAGAGAGAACGACGAGCTGACGAGGGCACTCGGGAACCCCGAAAAGTGGGGACGAACACGAGGCTTTGGAGCGGATACCCGTGGAGACAAGGGTTTGCAGCGGACATTGCCACTTACAGAAGCCGTGATAGAAGCAAGAAAAAGACGAGTGAACGGATATCGACATTAGAACAAAAGGTGGATTTTCTCTTGAAGAAAGGGGGACACCCTCTACCTGACACTGAAGAGGAGGTAGAACATCGTCCTGCACCTGATCAGCTGCAAATAGAAGACAATCATGTAGCAGATGCCGTCCCATCTCAGCATAGAAGCAGCGTTGGTTCCACGCACATGCAGCTAGAAGACGGTCGTGCAGTCGAACCGTCGGCGCCTCACTACCCCGTGGATGATATCACGGAGAAGACAAACTGTGAGATACATATGCCAATGGGGAACATATCCTTCAGGGTGGCGTCAGGCTATGCTTTACCGAATCAACCTGGAGCAACCTACCATGGTGGTCAGATTCCAGCATCCCATGCTCGTGTCGGGTTGTCAACAATTACGCCGGGATGCCATTCAATTGAGCTCCATATTCCTGGAGGTGAAGGCGAGAAGACACTGGGAGAAATGGAGCTTGGTATCATATTGTGGAATAAGAAACACATCGTGTTTCCTAACTCAGCGCCAAGGCCACCGACTCCTCCAGGTACAAATGCACCATATATACCTCCATCAATTACTGAATGTTGCACCACATGTAAGCTTATTTTTAATAGTTTTTTCACTTTCGTACAGAGAATGCACGACCTCCAAGTCCACCCCCCAACGAACCTCCAAGTCCACCCCCCAACGAACCTCCAAGTCCACCCCACAACGAAGATTGGGAGCCCGAGGCCGAGGGTCCATCGCCCGTGCACTCCCGTGAGCCGACGGATGCGCCCACTACGGGTACGGCAAAGCGGAAGCTGAAGTTCAGAAGAAACGGGACTCCCCCAAGAAGAGACCAAGGAAATCTAAGAAAGTCGAGACTCCGCCGAAGTTACCAGGCCTGATGACTCCGGAGGAACTAAGCGATGTCGTGAAAGCCAAAACCAGCGCATGGTTCACACAGTTTCCCCGGAAGCCCCCTCCAGACACCTGGAAGGAAACTCTGAAGGACATCCCAAAGTGGAAAATTGAGCGGACCATCGACAACTTATATTATCCTGCACCGCCACCACCGCCGCCCCTTTCAGACTATGAACGGTACATTGAGAAGACGCACACCGCACAGAAGAAGCAGACGGAGGAGATGAAGCAGGCGGAGCAGACGAAATGCGGGAAACAAGTTTCCCAGCTCGGACAACAAGAAGCACGGTCAATTGCCCCACTCAAGGTCTTATCTGACCAGGCTTCAGTGTCCGGTCCACGCATGGGCGACGTGGGTTACGCTATTGATGTGGTATATACATACAAGCCCGGGCACCCTCTGGTCGAAAATCCTACTGATCTAACAACCCAACTACGGAGTTTACATGATTGGTACTTGGAGGCCGCAAGGCAGGAGAGAGACTGTATCATGGCTCAAGTTCAGGATCAACACTACTTTGGAGATTACGGTGTCGAGCTTGGGTTCGATGATTTCTTCCAGATGTACAATCAACGTGCCCTCGACAAGTCTATCCTCAGCTGCTACTGTTTGTAAGTGATTTATTTGTGTAATTTAATTATTTAGTTAAGCTCGCGTTCGTTGCCCGTATAATTATCACTCACGACATTCTTTTTGTACGCTACTATGCAGAATGAAGATTCGTGAATGCAGACTGGCAGGAATCTGGGACTTTGGGTTCATTGACCCGTATTCGTATCATCAAAAACACAGTAGAAAGGTTCAACAAGACTACACCGGATGATTTGCTAAGGTTTTTGAAGCGACAAAGTACCAAAAAAGAAATACTTTGGCCCTACGGATTCAAGTGAGTGTTACTGTCTTGTAGACATTCCATTTTGCTTACCTGATGTTAAGTGTAATTGATGAGTATGCATGACTGCTTGTGTACACGTGCGCAGCGGCCACTTCATATTGTTCATCATTAGAATCGATAAAGGATAAGTTGAAGTCTGGGACTCGTTAACCTGGGGCGCTGACACATGGAAGACCGCGCGTCAGATGCTTCAAAAGTATATATATCGGCCTCTTTCGTTCATCGGCCTCTTTTTCGTTCATTCCCTGATATCAAGTAAGTAATAATTAACTCTTCTATTCATTTTTCTTTTGTCGCCCAGGGTTTGGCAAATGTTCATCAAGGAAGAACCCGGTACATGGGCAGACATTCTCAACTTTCAGATTAACAAAGTAAGTAGTACTACGTACCCTGATTTAAATACCATTACCATTCTCTTGATTATTATTAATTTGACTGAATTATGTTTCTCGTATATAGAAAGTCCCGCAACAACCACAGGGAACTGATTATTGTGGATACTACGTTTGCGAGTTCATTCACAGGACGATCAATGAGAAATCCCGTACTAGGAGAAATCTAGAGGTACGTAACCGGATCTTCACAACTTTATTTATGTTGCCACTAATTATGTTTATTTTTGTTCATAACTTAATTGTTTTCATCTACTTCTTTTTAAGATGGCACGAAAGCGGGCGCAGCTCAAACCAATCGACCGTTGCAAGGCTATTGCAGAGGAATTGGCAGGATTTCTTCTCACGCAAGTCATAGCAGAAGACGGAGAATTTTTCCATCCTATGAACCAATTATAGCCAGCTCCATTCTCTATGCAAGTATACATCTATTCAAAACGAACTTCAGATTATGTAATTCTCGGTCGATTACTTCGTGTTACATGTATATATATATGTACTTTTATTTGGTGCATCAACATTTAACCGCAAACACGGAATCGGAAACACTTAACCGCAAACACGGAATCGGTGTTTCCGGATACGTATTTCCGATTACGTGTTTTCTGAAAATACGTATTGCCTTCTTTAGAAACGGAAACACGTAAACGGAAACCCTGAAAATACGGAACACGCCCTAAACCCTAAACCCTAAATACGGAATTGGAAACCCTGAAAAGAAAAGAAAAAAAAAGAGAAAAAAAAAGCTTTAGGACCGGTTGGTGTTACCAACCGGTTCTAAAGGTCCTCCGCCTGCGCGCGCTCTTCGGCGCCCACGTGGAGGCCTTTAGAACCGGTTGGTGACTGACCGGTTCTAAAGGGGGGGGGCCTTTAGTCCCGGATACGTAGCACCGGTTTTGTATCCGAGTCCAAAGGCCCTTACAAACCGGTGCTACTGGCATGTTCTCCACCAGTGTATGCATATAGTGAATGAAATAAAAAAGGATGATGAGTCTACTCCGTTTGTTCATCTTGTCATTGTGACATGGGCTGGTTTCCATGTCATGGGGCAAGAGGTACCTCTTTGCGGTTCTCTATGATGTCATTAATACTTATTATGATTGTACAAAGCTTATTAGGAATCTTAAGTTGAGTAATCATGGAGTAGGTTTTCACACTCACGGGGCATGAGGCATTCAACCAACACCTTATCAATCACATTACTTCAACATTCACAATTTAAGATGCTAGTGATAAAGGGGCAATGAGTCTTAGACCAATGGATGCCACATTTCAATTAGTAATTTTAGTTTGAATAATTTAGAGGCTAAATAAGACTTGATCATGTTTTACCTCTACTCAATTTTCTCCAAAGTGTCCACCATATTTTCTATTTTCCATTATGCATTCTCTGACCAATATAGGATTTTATTTTTCATTTTGTGTATGCATTTGGTCCATATTGCTTTTATTTCATTATACACTTTGTGAACTTTCATGAAGCATCTTTGCTTGCATATTTGATATTTCTTATAACATGAATTGTATGTTGCTACTCATCTACATTATGAATCATTTGATTATATGTAGCATGAATAATCTTCGATATTCCATGATTGTTTTAAAATGCAAAGTCCATGTTAGTTTTAACACCTTCATACTCGAGGACGAGTATGGGTTAAGCTTGGGGATGTTGATGCATGTAAAATGCATACATGAACTTTGCATGTTATTACTTGTTTTTCCTACATATTAGCAACTTATATTCATGTTTTATAATGATTTGGGGGATTTTCTGAACAATCCCCCTTCTTTTGGTTCTAACCCTGTTTTTCCAGAAAACGTATTTTTTAGTGTTTCAGACTTTCCGGGAGCTTCGGGACTCCAAAAAGGGCAAGGCCAAAGAGCACGGTTCAGAATTTTTGAGACCAAGACCATGGGCCAAAGTAGAGGGCCAAAAGGCCAACCAGGTGGAAAAGAGGACCCTCCACGCGTCCAGATTCCTTGGCCGCGTGTGGGGCCCCCTTTTTGCCCCCGTGGCTCCGATGCCGTCGATCTTTCTTCTCCCGAGTGTCTCGTGACCTAAAAACGACTATATAAAGGGTCCCCTGGCCTTTTCGAGAAGGAGGCGGCGTCGAGAGATGAAACCACGAAACAGAGAGACAGAAGGCTGCCGCCGGAGAATATCGGAGGGGGGAAACGCCGTCGGGATCACCCCCGGAGGGCTCCACCCCCCTCCGGCGTGTTCATCATCAACATCTACAGCAAGATCAGCTCCATCTCTCCACTGTAATCTCTTGGCAAACACGATGTATGATGCAATACTATATTCCCTTGATGTATTGTGTCTCCCGTCTATGTTTGAGTAGTGAATTGTTCTTGGCAATGGTGAAATAGTTCGTTGATTGGTTGCATACAAGTTTGTTATCTTCTATGATTGTCTTTATGTACAATATGAGTGCACACATATGTTGGGGAATGCATGTAAGGTGATAACCGGTAGCATAAATGGAGTGGTGGTGACTTGGGAGTGACAGTAACCTGAGACCGAGCCACAAAGTTAAGTTATTGGGGGATATATATAGGGGACCTTAGAACGTAAGGCTATGGTGGGACTTTATGTCTTAATCAATCTTGTGCAGTCATTTACTTGGCCACATGATCCATCATAAGGGGTTGTAGATCATTTACTTGACTATACCTATTCATGGCTCCTTCCTAGAAGAAACAACTCAGACTAAAACATGTTCTTCACTAATTGTGACAACCACACGAACGAAAAACCTATTGCTAGAACACTTGCTCCCTTGAGATACTTGAGATATTTGTTGCTTGCTACTTGTGAAACTTGCTTAGAAACTTGCTTTAGGATTACTTGCATTTTAAACTTGCCTCACTAGTTACTATACAAACCACACTCCACGTCACTTGCTTTTAATTAGTTAGTTCCTTTTAGTCAAACTTATTGCTTTGCATAAACAGCCATATAAGAGGGTTATAGGGCTTTAGAGAATAGATAGCTTACCTTCAGCTCCTCGTGGGTTCGACACTCAAATACTTATCGAAAGGTACTACAATTGATCTTCTGCACTTGGGAGTCATCAGTTCCCCTCACAAACAGGAGGGATTGATTGGTGATGTGGTAGATCTAGATCTCCTCTCTCTTTCCCTCAAGTGGAAGCAAGAATCATTGGAGGGATTGAGAGATAGCAAGATTTTGGAGGTCAACAATGGAGGTCAAACTTGCCCAAAAGGTTAGGGAACCATTGGGGAAGAAGGCCCCTTAAATAGGTCACCCAAATATCCAACCGTTGGGGGCAAAATCGCGCACCTCCAGTGGTTTCACCGGAGGTTCCGCCATGGGCATCCCAAAAGGGTTTCCGGCGGAACCAGTGCTGGAAAAAACTGCAGAACACCCGCTACGAAAACGATCGTAACTTTTGCATCCGGACTCCGTTTTCGATGTTCTTGGGCTCGTTGAAATCGCAATGACGAGCACTACAAGAATATGTAGAGGAAAATCATAGTCCAAAATGGGAATATAAAACCAAATGATGAAAGGTTTCACCTATCAATAATGGACAACCGGTAGAAACCTCGAACAACAAAAATGCGATAAGTTATTCATATGAAATCCATTTTTGATGAACTTGAGCTTGACATGAAGAACTTGACAAGATATAAAACCTCACATGGAGAAAACCCAAATAAGAACCAAGAAGGATGATGCCAAGTATGCAAAGGTTTGAGCTCTCTACGATAGATACGATCAAGATATGCATTCAAGAGCCCCTCTTGATAGTACAGTTATCTATCCTATAATCCGGTCTCCCAACTAGAATAGTGATTAGGTAAAATAGAAACCCTATCTAAGTCATACCTTTGCCGTGCGCAATCCAATTGAGCTATATGATGACGGTCTTAATCACCTCAAGTTGGACCACCTTTCTTGACTGCGCTTCGTTTCGTGAAGACTTGTAAATTGCTCCCCCATAAGCTAATATTAGAGAGCTTATCACATGACCATAATCTCCATATGGGTGGAAAGATTTGCACACCTACTTGATCAACCAAGTATCTTCTCTTTATTCATGATGATGATGACTTGAAGGCAAACATGAATATTCACACAATCTCCTTCTTCAAGACATGCTTGTAATATGGTCAATAGTAGCATTTCTTCTATTGATCATATAGATATATTCATTAAGTGATGATCTTGATAGCATCCAACCTTGAATCCAACACATGGAGTTCAAGTGGTGCCAATGGACAAACCTATAAGAATGTCTCAATGCAAACATTAGTCCATAAGGATTGTCATTAATTACCAAAACCATACATGGGGGAACCATACACTTTCAAACATCATATTTAGCAAGGGTCTTTCTAAAACCATCATGAATAAAATGAGAACCTCCATCAGTCATAAGATATCTAGGCACACCAAACCTAGGGGAAAATAACATCTTTAAGCATTTTTATAGAGGTCTCACCATCAACACTTTTAGTAGGTATAGCTTCTACCCACTTAGTAACATAATCAACAACAATAAGAATATGAGTATAACCATTCGAAGGAGGAAAAGGACCCATAAAGTCAAATCCCTAACAATCAAAAGGTTCAATAACAAGAGAATAACCCATAGGCATTTCATTATGTCTAGAAATATTTCCTACTGTTTGACATTCATCATAAGATAAAATAAATTTACCTGCATCTTTAAAGAGGGTAGGCCAATAGAAACCTTATTGTAGAACCTTCTGTGTGGTTCTATCCCCAGTGTGATGTCCTCCATAAGCACTACCATGGCACTTCTTCAATATTTCACGTTGTTCATAATCTGGAACACATCTTTCATAATACCATATACTCCTTCTTTATATAAATGTGGGCCATCCCAAAAATAATGCCTCAAATCGTAGAAGAATTTTCTTCTTTGTTGAGGTGTAAATGTTGGAGACAAATACTTTGAAACAATACAATTAGCATAATCAGCATAACCATGGACTATCTTGGGATTTTACCTTTATTGCAGCCAACTGTTCATTTGGAAAACTATCATTAACAGGAATAGGATCAAAAGTAATGTTTTCCAATCTAGACAAGTTATCAGCAAAAGGATTTTAAGCACCCTTCCTATCCATAATATGTAAATCAAACTCTTGTAAAAGCAACACCCATCTAATAAGCCTACGCTTAGCATCTTTCTTTTCCATAAGGTATCTAATAGCAGCATGATTAGTATGAATAGTAACCTTTGAATCAACAATATGAGGCCTAAACTTATCACATGCAAAAATTACAGCTAAGAACTCTTTTTCAGTAGTAGAATAATTATTTTGAGCAGCATCAGGAGTCTTACTAGCATGATGAATAACATTTAACTTCTTATCTATGCGCTGTCCAAGAACAGCACCAACGGCAAAATCACTAGCATCACACATAATTTCAAAAGGTAAATTCCAATCAGGTGGTTGGACAATAGGAGCAGTAGTTAAAGCCTTCTTTAAAGTTTCAAAAGCTTCCTTACAGTCATCATCAAAAACAAATGGTACATCTTTTTGAAGAAGATTAGTAAGAGGCTTTGATATTTTAGAGAAATCTTTAATAAACCTCCTATAAAAACCTGCATGGCCAAGAACACTACGAATACCTTTAACATCCCTAGGACAGGGCATTTTCTCTATGGCTTCCACTTTAGCTCTATCAACTTCAATACCTCTTTCAGAATTTTATGTCCAAGAACAATTCCTTCATTCACCATAAAGTGGCATTTCTCCCAATTAAGAACAAGATTAGTTTCCTCACATATCTGCAAAACTTTATCAAGGTTGTGCAAACAATTATCAAAACAAGTTCCATAGATGGAAAAATTGTCCATGAATACTTCCACAATTTCTTCACAAAAACCATGAAAAATAGCAGACATGCATCTTTGAAAAGTAGCAGGAGCATTACACAAACCAAAAGGCATACGTCTATAAGCATAAGTACCATAAGGACAAGTAAAGGTTGTTTTCTCTTGATCTTGCTTCCTAACAGCAATTTGAGAAAACCCAGAATAACCATCAAGAAAGCAAAAATGAGTTTTCTTAAACAACCTCTCTAGCATTTGATCAATAAAGGGAAAAGGATAATGATCTTTCTTAGTAACTTTATTAACCTTTCTAAAATCAATACACATTCTATAACCAAGTACTACTCTTTGTGGAATGAGCTCATTGTTTTCATTAGGCACAACAGTCATTCCTCCCTTCTTAGGGACACAATGCACAGGGCTCACCCATCTACTATCAGCAATAGGAAAAATGGTACCAGCATCAAGAAGTTTTAATACCTCATTTGTTACCACTTCCTTCATCTTAGGAATTAAACGCCGGTGATGTTCAACTACTGGTTTGCATTGGGTTCAATATTAATAGCATGCTGACATGTAGTAGGAGAAATTCCCTTCAAATCATCAAGAGTATATCCAATAGCTCCACGGTGTTTCTTCAGAATTCCCAATAATCTTTCCTCTTCTTCACCTGAAAGTTTAGCACTAATAATAACAGGATATATTTTCTTATCATCAAGATAAGCATATTTAAGATCATCAAGTAGAGGTTTTAAATCAAAGACAGGATCCTCCTTGGGTGGTAATGTTGTACACAAGTCTTTCACAGGTAATTATGTTTCAGTATCACGGGTTGACGAAGAAGAATATCGTCAATCTCATTTATCTCTTCCATAAAGACATCACTCTCATGGTCCTCCATATATTTCTGCAAAGCATTGTTAGGAGAAAGAGCAATAGAAGAAAGATGTTCAACTTTAAAAATCTCATCAGTCAATTTAGATTCATAAGGTGTTCTAGCAAATTTGGAGAAATTGAACTCATAATATTTTCCATCAAATTTAGTCAAAATCTTCTATCTTTTACAATCTATAATAGCACCACAAGTGTTCAAGAAAGGTCTACCAAAAATAATAGGACAAGTCTTACTAGCATCCCTACCAAGTACTAAAAAATTAGTGGGGTATTTAGTCTTACCACACAAAACTTCCACATCTCTAACAATACCAATCGGAAAAACAGTCTCTCTATTAGCAAGCTGAATAACCACATCAATATCTTCAAGCTCACAAGAACCAATGTCCTGCATAATTTCTCTATAAAGCTCATAAGGTATGGCACTAGAACTAGCACCAATATCACACAAACCATAATAGCAATGATCACCAATCTTAACAGAAAGCATAGGAACACTAGTTTTCTTAGGTCTATGAGCATGAGAAACAATGTTAGAAGCATCCTCATAGAAGACAATGTGTTCATCCTCCACATTTCCACAAAAAAGATCTTTCACTATTGCTACAGCGGGTTCAACATTTATTTGTTCATCAGGTTCAATAGCTTTCTTGTTACTTTTATTAACCACACTAGCTACCATAGAGTGTTCTTTCACCTTAGCAGGGAAAGGTATTTTTTCAACATATGGCTCAGGAACAGCAGGATTAACAACATGCACTTCTATATTACTAGCAGGAACAATATCTTTATATGGTGCATGGTACTTGTGATAATTCTTTTTAGGAATATCAAGATAGGGAGGCAAAAGCTTTAAGAAAGTTTGCAAAAATTTGAGAATCAGGACCACAAACAACACTAACATCATAGAAATCATTGGTTCCCATAAAAGATTTAATGCATTCATAATCATAATTTATACCTGATTTTCTACCTTTGTCGTTCTCCCATCCTTCAGTGTTATCTTGAATACGGTCAAGAATATCCCATTTAGCTTCTTCCTTCATACGTGTGAATGATCTAGAACAAGAAGCATCCAATAAATCCTTATCATGAAGAGAAAGCCTTACATAAAAATTATTGATCACAAGATTTGATTCTGATCTTTATGAATCTCACTAGGAGGATAAAATTTAGAATAAAAGAGAGGAACAATTTCCTCCCATCCAATAGTTTCACCATTCTTCAGTAATTTGAACCATTCAACGACTCTTCCTTACAACGATAAGGATAATAATTTCCTTTTAACTTGATCCATTGTAATACCTGCACACCTGAATAACTTGCATAATTCATGTATAAAGAGGAAATGATCACCGGGATGGACAGTTCCATCACAGTAGTAGCACTTATCCATTACACGTGCAACAATTTTCATAGGTATTTTATAAGGATCTAATTCAGCAAAAGACGAGTTACCAACTACCCTAGTAGCACCGGTAGAAGTACCCCTACACAGACAAAAATAAAAAATAAAAAACTCACAGTAAAAGTTTTTCTTACCAATTCCACTTACCAATAGTGCTTCACTCCTCGGCAACGGCGCCAGAAAATAGTCTTGATGACCCACAAGTATAGGGGGTGTATCGTAGTACTTTTGATAAATAAGAGTGTCGAACCCAACGAGGAGCAAAAGGTCTTGATAAGCAGGTTGGATAGAGGATTCACTGTAAACACTAGCAAACGAGTTTTTGGAGGCTTTTGATATAGCAATAAATAAAATGCGAGTAAATAAAGTAAAATAAATAATATTATAGAGAGTTCCCAATCCTTTTGAGAGCAAACGACAAGCCGGTTGTGTTACTTATGACTACCAAACGTTCTCTAGGACACATGGGAATTTCGTCAAGTGCTTTCTCTTTGTTACAGTTGATTAATATCCATTAGTTCTTAAAGTGTTGTGTGGGTGAACCTATGCTAATGCACCGCCCAACTAGGAATAATACATAATTGTGATTATACCCCTCGTAAGCATCCGCAAATACAAGAAGGTAATTAAGATAAATCTAACCACGGCCTTAAACTCCGGGATTCTACGCTCCCTCGTGCATCGGTTTCCTAACAGGGGTTTAGGTTTCTGTCACTCTGGCAACCCCATACTTAGTAGCCAAATACATAATGCATCCTCCTAGGCCCATAAAGGTGAAGTATCATGTAGTCAACGTTCACATGACACACCTAGAAGAATAGCACCACAACTTAAATACCGAACCACGAGATACTACTTCAATATAACTTCACTACTAACATCCTGACTTCTCCCATGTCCTCAAGAACTAAACGAACTACTCACAAGACATCATATGGATCATAATCAGAGGTCATATAATGGATGATAACAATCTGGTCATAAAGTTCTAACACCGATAAATCTCACAAGCATCAACTACTAACAAGTAATCCACACCAGGAGAGGGATCTAATGTAAAACAACGATAGAGGCCCCTAGTTGTTACATCGGGATGACAGTGGATGATGAGGGTGATGGTGTTGGTGATGACGATGATCATGATGAAGCCCGGAGTGATGTCGGTGACGATGGCGGTGATTTTCCCTCTCCAGAAAGGAATTCCCTGGCAGATTTCGCCCTGCCAGAGAGCTTTTCTCTCTCGGGTGTTTTTCGCCCCGAGGCAGCGGCGGAATAATTCTTCGATGATAGTCTGGGGCTTAGGGTTCCCTGGGGGTCAAGTACGCAAAAGACCTCAACCATAGGTGGGCCAGGGTGGCCACACCACCGTGTGGGTCCCTGGTGGGCCCCCTCTGGCTCCCCTTCTGGCTGGAGTCCTCCTCTGAACTTCTAAGACACCCCCGGTATCCCCCTTCTTCTTCTGATCTTCTGAAATATGGTATCTCAACGGTGCTTTTTTCCATCAGAATTCTTGTCCCAGTGTTTATTCTCCAAAAATTATGAAACATGCAAAATAAGATAAATAACATAAGGGATGCATCATAACATGAAATATATGGATGAATAACAGCAAATAACAACATAAAACGGTGATGCAAAATGGACGTATCAGTCCTCGAGTAGCTAAAACGATAAAAACGAAATAATTTTTGAGGTGACATGCTACCAACATAATCTTGATCATCATATTTGTAAAAGTATTTGTAAGCTGATATCATAGCACTCTAAACATAGGCATGATAGATATAATTCTAACAATGAAACTTAGCAACCATGTTCCAACATGAAAAGTAACACAAATAAAATATCATGAATAATAACGCACTTGAAAGTTATACGTTTGTTTTGAGCAAAAAGAAAACATAGCAAAGTGATATTTTGCTTGTCCTTAAAAGTGGGGCAAAACATAAATGTCAGTACACCTTCAAAGTTCAAGTGGATGACTAGAACAAATAATTTAAGAGAAAGTAATAACACATCATGAATCAATCAATAATAATCTTTGGGACTGATGGACATTAAACTCGGAATGACAACTATGCTCTCTTAATTGTGCATAAAGTTAGAAGATGGAGACTCAACATAAAAGTGAAAGAAAGGCCCTTCGCAGAGGGAAGCAGGGATTAACTCATGTGCTAGAGCTTTTTATTTTATTAAACAGAGGTATTGAAAACATTTTTTAGAGAGGTGTATGCTTATGTCAATGAATGGTAATAGAGTTCTTGGCATCTTCCATACTAGACAAGTTGAGAGCGGTTCCAAATTATTTATTTTGGGCACTTATAGAATGCACTTTATATAGTATGACACTCCTCCCCACCTTGATTTCGCAAACCATGGCTAACGAATCCTCGGGTGCCAGCCAACAAATCGCATACCATGGAGGAGTGCCTATTTATTTGTTTAGCTTTTTTATGTTATAATGGTCTAACCAGCTCTTTGCAAAATTAATGACGAGCAGATGAAGCATGCAAGTCGGGGTACTTAATTAGTATGGAAGACAACAAACCCAACTACTACTTCCTCATGAGCTAAAACAGGGGCATACAACAGAAATAATTTTGAAAGTTTTAAAGGTAGCACATGAGAAATTTACTTGGAGTGGCGGTTAAATACCACATGTAGGTAGGTATGGTGGACACATTTGGCAAACTTTGGTTTTTGGGAGTTCGATGCACGAGTAGAGCTCATACTCCGTACAGGTGGAGGCTAGCAAAAGACAGGGACCGACAAATTAAGAGAGCAATAATGGCCATAATCATTCATAGCGACAAAAACATTATTAATCAAATCATAAATGGTATTACAAGTCAAAAACTAAATGATCATAGAGGCTATAAGTGACTGGTTTGTATTCATAAATATGGTGTGAGCATGCGCCAAGTCAACGAAATAAAGCATTCGAAGGAGATTACCACAATATTATGCTTCAATGTGATAAAAACAACTCATGATTCTTTCAATGGCACCTTAAGCACTTTTAGCTATTTGAGACAAGTAATGCTACAATAATAACTGCTAATCATAGAATTAAAATGGTATCCAACATGACATGACAAAGTCTAGCCACAGTCTAGACAAGCTTCTAATTGCACCGTTATAAGCATGAAATATTTTATTGCTTTCCAACACCATCACTTATTTAAACAAAAAATCTCCAAATGATATATCAATGAAACTAGAGAGTAACACTACTCTACAAGAACTAACAGCTCTGAATAAGAGATGCATGAAAACAAGAGCTAAAAAGAGGAGGAGTTGCAGCAGCTAGACGAAAAACGAAGAATGCGAGTATGCTAGGAATACGAGTATTCATATAAAAATGCGGAGCATATCTTTCTCCCACACAAGAATGCTAGGTTCCAACTAAGTTTATTGCATCAAGGAAAACAAGAAAACAAAATCAAGCAGATGCTCCAAGTAAAGTGCATATGATGTGACCGAATGAAAATATAGTTTCACTAGAAGTGACCTGATAATTTGCTGATGAAGAAGGGGATGCCTTGGGCTTCCCCAAGCTTAGACGCTTGAGTATTGTTGGACTTTTATGGGATGAACCACGGGGGTATCCCCAAGCTTTGGATTTTCAATCTTCTTGATCATATAATATCACCCTCTTCTCTTGACCCTTGAAAACTTTCTTCACACCAAACTCAAAGTAATTCTCATTAGAGGGTTAGTGCACAATCAAAAACTCACATGTTCTCCTTGTACACAAGAATTAGTAATACTTTTTAAACATTATCTACAACCACTAATGTCTTGTGGAGGAAAGAAATCCACTCAACATAGTAAAAGAGAGAATGCAAGTAAAAAGGCAGAATCTGTTAAAACCAGAACAGTTTGTAAACACGAATTTTTTTGGGGCACTTACGTTGCTAAAATTGAAAAATGCAGAACTAGAAAAGGTTTAGGAAATAGCTGAGTATTAAGCACAAAAATATTCAGGTCATTCTGATCTTTCTTTGATTTTATACGAATTTAATAGTGGACAGTAGAAATCGGTTTCCTGCGCAGAAATCCAAATCTAACCTCAACTTCTCATTAGAGACTTTACTTGGCACAACAAATACGAGAAAGTAAATATACAAAGGATTTGATACAGAATTAATAAACACCTTGACTCAAAGAAAACAGAAGAAAACATTGCAAAAATAAAAACATGGGTTATCTCCAAAGAAGTGCTTTTCTTTAACGCCTTGCAGCTAGACCTGATAATATTCCCAAATTGCTGCTATTAAACCAAATCAAAATTTGTTTTTGAATTAAAGAAAGTTTGCTTAAGTGACCAACTTATAAATGAAATGTAATACACAAAACAAATTAAATGAAAATGCAAAGAGTCCACTCTTTCAACAAAAGTCAGAATCTGTCCAGAAAAATAGCAGCTGGAAAACGTATTTATTAGGTGCACTTAAACATGTCACAAATTTTTGCCAATTTTTTCCATGCATAGGGTTATATGTTACATAACGTTTTAAATTTTCTTGACTTTTCGAGTTTTCAGTAAAATATGAAAAATTATACAGTGAGCAAAAAATGCTGAAAACAGAAAACGCACTTAAATATGCATAACCAAAACTAAATGCGCAAAACTTGGTACTTTATTTTTTTACAAACTAAAATAACAGAGTCTAAACTTCATAGTAACAGCAAAGAATCCCAAAAATAAATGAAAGAAAATTAAAATACATGTTAAGACCATACATATCATGTGAAAAGGGTAATATAGATCATGAACTAGACAACCTCATTTTTGTTGATGGATAGGGGGATGACTCGGTTATCCCAAGCTTAGATGATTGTATCCTCTTAAATATTTTCTTGGGATTCACCTAAACATCCCCAAGTTTGAGCTCTTACGTCTTTTTGTTCATCTCATATCACCATATTGATTAGATATTATAAACTACATCCAAATAAAACTTCATAAATTCATTAGTAGGGTTAGTACTCATTAAATAAAATCCACTCATGTTCAAGTATTGGCAAGTTTCATGATATTTATTAAACATTAGCCACTGTATATACCGAGGTTTATTATAAAATTTTCATTGTCCGTCGAAAAACTAAGGAAACTAAAAACACTAAGTACAATATTGAATAAACAAGAAATCTGCGAAAACTTAACAGCCTGTAAAGATGGCACTCAATGAGATAGTTATGTAGCTCAAATCAAAAAACTTAAAAATAATGGAAGACATATCATAATTTCAGGTTTATGCATAAAAAATTTCAGATCAAAATACTATTTTGAGATTTATCACGATTTTTTACAGTGAAGCACAGGAAATCTGCCAAAAACTAATACGTCAGTGAAAATCGATTTTTTCAGAATATCTACGTAACTCAAATTGGAAAAATTAGAACTAATGAAGCTTAGGTACTAGGCTCAGGTTTATGCACAAAAATTTGCAGATCCAAATAATTTTCTGGTGATTTTAAACATGTTATACGGTGAAGCACAACAAATCTGTTTCTGCGCAGTAAACCAAAGTTTTGCACTTACAAATAACTAGAGACTAATATTTGCACTTTATTTTTTTATGTACAGAGGTATATACACAATATTTACAATATATACATGTTTTATCTAAAAAGATTCCGTGGAAAGATTTGTTTTGGTTTCATAGGCAAGAACACAAGTGTTCAAGGTCGACCCCCACTTAACCATTACTCATCTTTTCAATCATTTTTCTTTTTGAAAATGTTTTTTGATAACAAGTACAAATATTATTTTTTATAATTCACATTCCCTATACAAACTAAGATAGAAAACAACTTACAACTTAAAGTAAAAACTACTTAGAGACAAAGCAAACAAGTGCACACAAGAATATTCACTCACGCTATTGCTCCCCGGCAGCGGCGCCAGAAAAGATCTTGATATCCCACAATTATAGAGGATCGTGTGTAGCCTTTTCGATAAGTAAGAGTGTCGAACCCAACGAGGAATTAAAGGTAAGATAAGTATTCCCTCAAGTTCTATCTACCACTGATACAACTCTACACACACTAAACATTTACTTTACCTAGGAAATAATACTAGAGCAACAATACAGGTAAACAAGATAGTTTTCCAGGATAATAAATACATGAAAGTAAAGTTATTTGCCGCAGGAATAAAGTACACTAAATAAATAAATATAAACTAACAGTAACATGAGTGTGCAAAAGTGGTCTAAATTGTGATGGATTTGTCCATGATCAAATAGTCAAATACAAGGTTGATATTCCTCTTTCATGTGGGAGAGGCAAAGCTAACAAGCTCTCACTATCCAATGGTTGCAAGTACTTATGGTTGGAACTCTAGCAAACATCCGTAAGTACTAGAAGATACATTAAGGTAAAAATACCCAACCATAGCATTAAGATCAAAATGTCCACTTTATCCCATATGCTTTAATCACTAGATTGGGGCTCATGTTTCTGTCAAGGGATCTACACAAACATGACATAGATGCAATAGATCATCTGCAAATAATTTATAACGTCAAACACCATGTTTACATAGGGCGGCACAGAGGTGTTTGGGAGGATGAACCATTATATACAAGGAGGAATTGGCGATGCAGATGGCGGTGAAGACGGTGGAGAGGACAGTGTGGGGCGCAGGGCGGCGCCGGCGGTGGCGCATATACTCCTTCCCTGCACCGCGACATCATGGGGAGCGCCACCCCTTAGCTCTCTTCCTTCATGGTCTTGGGAGCCCTGCCCCATGGAAATGACATCCATGGGGGAGGCTAAAACGTGACTTTGGTGGCTAGAAATTCGTGGTATGGGGTGTCTCTTGGATTTTCGTCATCCCATCTAGGGATGCAGTAAATAAGGAATATCTCGGTCTTCCGGACTCATAATCAGGCGAATTTTAAATCTAGAACATATGACACAACATTACCCACAATTTTGTTTTCTGTGAGATTTCTGTTTGACGCCGTCTTCGCCCCGTAACGTGATAATCTTTAAAAAGAGTTTTCAGACAGATTTCAGGAAAGTCCCAATTCAACTCCAACAAGGTTTCCTCTTCTATTTTTGATAGTTCCTGCACATCAAAGTGTAAAACAAGAACATTGTGCACTTTTGCAACTATTATTAGGCTAGTCCAAATAAATCATAAATTTAATACAAAAACAATTATCAAAAGCATAAAAGTAGCATGAAACCATAAAAAATTATAGATACGTTTTCGACGTATCAATCAACCATCTACAAGGAGTCGTCAACAACACAAAAAAATGACCTCACCGTCGCGCAGTTTTTCGCCAAGCTGAAAAGCTTCTCCTTTGAACTTGCTTTTGCTGGAAAACCAGTCAAAGATGATGAGATGATAGGCTACATCTGTCGTGGTGAGGTAAAGACGGAAGCCATGGGATGGCTTAAGGTTGGGGCCGATGGACACTGTGTGTATCCGGGGAGGGATTGCACGCCTAGCCGGCGCGCTCACTACACTGTGATGTCTACGCACGCTTCTATTCTTTTAGACAGTGTTGGGCCTCCAAGTGCAGAGGTTTGTAGAACAGCAGCAAGTTTCCCTTAAGTGGATCACCCAAGGTTTATCGAACTCAGGGAGGCAGAGGTCAAAGATATCCCTCTCAAGCAACCCTACAATTAAGATACAAGAAGTCTCTTGTGTCCCCAACACACCCAATATACTTGTCAGGTATATAGGTGCACTAATTCGGCGTAGAGATAGTGAAATGCGAGTAATATGGATGGTTATAAGTAATAATAGCAATCTGAAATAAATATGGCAGCAAGAAAACATGTAGCAGAACAGGCGGAAAACGGTGTTTCAATGCTTGGAAACAAGGCCTAGGGATCCTACTTTCACTAGTGGACACTCTCAACAATGATCACATAATTGAATGCATCAATATCTCCCTTCACTATGCTACTCCGAACCACTCTTCGGTCGAATAACAAACACCACTTCATTGCGTAGGGCTGTAACAGCCCTCCTCAAGTTTGTATTCCCATGTCTAGTTAACCCCACGCTGTCACTATGAGAGCCCTAGAAGGTACTAAGCAAACTCCACAATTTCATAGGGTCATCCAACACAAGATATAAATATCATGCTAAACCACATGGTGCACACACTATCACCTTTACACCGTGATCAAAGTGTTTACGGAGATCTCATAACAAAACCACTTGAGTAGCATAATACATGAAGAGAAACATCTACTAATTCAACTAGATACAAAGCTCATAATCACGTAAAGATCACACCATGGGAGAGAGAGAGATGAACCACATAGCTACTGATAGAGCCCTCAGCCTCAGGGGAGAACTTCTCCCTCCTCAACATAGGAGACAGCAACGGTGATGGAGATGGTTGTGGAGTCGATGGAGATAGTTCCGGGGGCACTTCCCCGTCCCAGCAGGGTGCCAGAACAGAGATCTGTCCCCCAAAACTTGTCAGCGACGGCGACGGAGCTACGAATGTATTTTGTGGAAAATGTCGATTCTTCTAGGGTTTATGCATCAAGGAGTATATATAGGCGAAAGGGCGATGTCGAGGGGTGGCCAGGGGGTGGTGGCGCCACCCTATAGTGTGGCCACCCTGTGGCCCCCCTCCGGGGCTCTTCGGGACTTCTGGATGCTTCCGGGGCTTCGAATCGTCCAATTCCGAGAATATTTCCAGAACAACTTTTCTGAAACTAAAAACAACAGAAAACAGGAACTGGCTCTGTGGCATCTTGTCAATAGGTTAGTGCCGAGAAATTGATAAAAATGACATAAAGTGTAGGAAAACATGTGGGAAAAAACATGAAAACAACATGGAACATCAGAAATTAAGGATACGTTTATGACGTATCAAGAATCCCCAAGCTTAGTTCCTACTTTTCCTCGAGTAGGTAAACGATAAAACAATAATTTCTGAGGTGACATGCTACTAACATAATCTTGATCATAAAAATGTAAAGGAATATGTAAGCTGAGATCATAGAACTTCAAACACACACATGATAATAGAACTTTAATAATAAAGCAAAGCAATCACTTTTCATCATGAGAAGTATCTCAAATAAAGGATCAAGAATAATAATGCAAAGAAAGATAAACATTTGTTTCAGGTATAGAGAAAGCATGGCAAAGTGATATTTCGCTAGTCCTTAAGAGTGGGGCAAAACATAAATGTCAGGACACCTTCAAAGTTCGTGAGGAAGACTAGAGCAAATAATTTAAGAACAAATAATATCACATCATGAAGCAATTATTAATGTTTATGGGACAAATGCACATAGAACTCAGAATGGCATAAATGCTCTCTCAACTGTGCATAAAGTTAGAAGATGGAGACTCAACATAAAAGTAAAATAAAGGCTCTACGCAGAGGGAAGCAGGGATCAACTCATGTGCTAGATCTTTTTATTTAATTAAGCAGAGATATTAAAAGTTTGACACTCCTCCCATCCATCTTTCACAAACCATGGCTAACTGAATCCTCGGGTGCCTGCCAACAATTACGTACCGTGGAGGAGTGTCTATATTTTGGGAGATGTATGCTAATGTCAACGAATGGTAAACAGAAAATACGGTACGTCACAAGCCAAATGGATTCACAAGAGCGGCTCCCATGTGAAGGACGCATCTGGGTAGAAGGTCATCCCTCTTTCTCTTTTGTTTACACAATTATGCTTTGACTGATAAATCAGGGGCAAAAATAGTGAAGAGATTTTGTGTGTATTAATTTGGGGCTGGGAACCCCGCTGCCAGATCTTCTATCATTTGGATAAGCGGATGAAGCCACTAGTCTAGGGTGTGAAATCCAATCAACATGTGAGATAAAGATTCTCCATTGACGTCCTCATGAGCAAAAACGGGACAATAAAGCAGGAGTAATTTTGAAAGTTTTAAAGGTAACACATGAGCAATTTACTTGGAGTGGCAGTTAAATACCACATGTAGGTAGGTATGGTGGACACAATCGGAAAAACTTTGGCTTAAGGGAGTTGGATGCACAAGTAGAGCTCATACTCATGACAGGTGGAGGCTAGCAAAAGACTGGGAGCGACAAATCAAGAGAGCACAAGAGCCATAATCATGCACAGCGACATAAACATCATTAATTAAAGCATAAGAGGTATCACAGTTCAAAAACTAAGTGGTCATGGAGGCTATTCGTTACTGGTTCATAGTCATAAACATGGTGTGAGCATGCGCCAAATCAACCAAATAAAACATTCGAAAGGGAATACCATAAATTTATGCTTCCTTATGACAAGAACAACTCATGAATATTTCAATGAAATATTAAACACTCTAAGCTATTTGAGGCTATTCATGCTACTCAACACCACAAGGATTTATAACTAAAATAACATTTAGCGTGGCATGAAAAAGTTCTATGAACAGTCTATACAAGCTTCTACTTGCACTGTTATAAAATCTACTTCAAGCAGCAGTTTCTTTTCCCAACAAGCACCATACAAGATAGGTTTTAACAAAAATACTCTTTATGATACAGAAAGAAAACATGAGAGTACTCACATAACACTACTAAAACTAACAGATCTGATAAGAGATGCATGCAAAACAGGAGCTAAACGCGGTACTAGCAAAAAGTGAACACTCACAAACAGTAAGAATGAAAACTAGAGTGTTTAAATCAATGAAAACGGAGCGTGTCTCTCTCTCACACAAGTATTATAAGATCCAACCATTTATTACAGCAAAGAAAACCAAACAAACTGAAAACAAAACCAAAAGACGCTCCAAGTAAAGCACATAAGATGCGACTGAATAAAAATATAGTTTCACTAGAAGTGACCTGATAATTTGTCGATGAAGAAGGGGATGCCTTGGGAATCCCCAAGCTTAGACTATTGAGTATTCTTGGAATTTGGTGGGATGTACCTCCGGGTCATCCCCAATCTTAGGCTCTTCACTCTTCTTGATCACCTCATATCATCCTCTTCTCTTGACCCTTGAAAACTTCCTTCACACCAAACTTCTCACAATCTTCATTAGCAACGTTAGTGCAATTGAAATAATAAATTCACATGGTTCAGTTTCAACACAATCCTAACACTAATAAACACATTAGCTAATGTCACAACTTCTTTTAAAACTCTTTTTCTCAAAAGAACACCAAAACAAAGAGATTGAGATGCAAATGCAATTATTGGCAGAAATCTGTCAAAACAGAACATCAGGTAAGGATCAATTTTTCGAGAATCTTCTGTTTCTCAAATAAAAAAGTGGTCAACTAAGAAAAGTTGCGTATATAACCCATGATTACGCACAAAAAAACTCTAGACACTTTGAGTTTTCTGTGATTTTATACGACTTTGACAGTGGACAGCAGAAATCTGTTTCCTGCGCAGAAATCCGAAATATAGTCTCAACTTTCCACTAGAGGATTTACTTGGTTCAACAAAAACACAAAATAAAAGATACATAGGGGTTGCTAAGGAAATAGAAAACACCCAGATGCAAAGAAAACAAAAGAAAACGAAGTAAAACGGGTTGAAAATGGAGAAATAAAACGGGTTGTCTCCCGGTAGCGCTTTTCTTTAACGCCTTTCAGCTAGGCATAACGATTTTTAAAAGATGCTCGCATAAGAATAAGAGTTGAAGCACAATAAGAAAGCATCAAGAAGCAAATATAAAACACATTTAAGTCTAACCCACTTCCTATGAAAAAGAATCTTGTAGAAAAACAAGTCAACGAAGCACAAAGTGACTATCATAGGAAGACAAAATAATTGCAACCTCAAAAATTTCAACATAAAGAGGGGAAACTTAATAGTGTTGAGATGCATAAAACCATGTTTCCCTCTCTGATAATAACTTTTAGTAGCATCATGAATAAAATTAACAATATAGCTATCACATAAAACATTCTTACCACGAGCCACATGCATAAAAGAATTAATACTCTCCACATAAGCATAGTCATTCTTATTAATAGCAGTGGGAGCAAATTCAACAAAATATCTATCATTATCATTCTCATCACCATAATCATCAAACATAGGAGGATTATTGTAATCATTATTAATTTTCTCCTCAATAGTAGGTGGACTGAAAATATCATATTTATCAATACAATCATCATAAAGAACTCCAACATGATAGACAAGTTGTATATCAGGGAGATGGTTTTGAGTAATCCCTCCATAACTATGAAAAGTTTCATAAGGATAATTGTAATCATAGTCAATGTTATAGCATCTTTTATAATAGTTATCAAAGACTGGATGCATAGTATCGTCATAAGCAATATCATCATTTTTACTAGAAAGAGATGTATCAAGCATATAATCATCAGTAGCAAAAGGATTTTCAAACACATCATCCACAAGCTCAGAGATTTCTTTATCATCATTGGAAGGAATATGGATGGTACTAATAGTACAGAAATTATCATCATTTTCAGAATTTGTACCAAAGAGATTTTCAATATCAAAAGTAGTGTGTTTCTCCCAATCATGATCACTTTCATAAATAACAGGCATAGGAAGATCATCGAGTTCAGACTCATCAAAAACTATAATGGGAGCAACATGCTTAGGGGGAAATATCGTTACCTCTCTCCTTTTACTCCTCTTCTTCTTCTTACTCTCTATAGGAGGGAGAGGCTTGAAAGGAAGCTTCTCCACATACCCTGGTTTATTGTCAGAAACAATAGAAAGAACTTCGGAGGATTCCTCCTCTTCATTAATAAGATGAAAACACATATTATCCCTGTCATATTTAGGTAAATTCTCCTCTTTTATAATATTTTGTATGTAAGTATTTGTGTGACAATTATTAACACAATAAAGATGACAACCATGCAGGACACTATTCATATCAAGAGCACTCATATCTAAAAAATAAGTTTTTCTTAATAACTCTTCACACCCCAAAAATAATGTAAGTTCATCATGCTCATTAGGGGTGATCATGTCATCACCATACAAACTTGCAGTACTCATAGGATTCGAAAGGCTACTATCATGGCTTGAGCATTGAAAATTAAAATGACCCACTTTACAGCAAAGTTAAAAAATAAAAGGATAGAGGGCACAAACTTTTTCACCAAGATCATTTAGAGCCCTATCCCACTTTCTAGTTTTTTCATTCCTATGATGGATGCAGTATTCTTCTATAGTTTGATTCTTTTCACAAGGTCTAAGTGCTCCACAAAAATTAACATGCTTATAAGAAATAGTACTTTCAAAAGTTTGAGCATGTCCATTGCAAGCATTAATAACAGTTTCATTTTTCATGCAAGTGTCTTTAAACGGTTCATGATGTATGTCCCCATTTGATTTAGGAACATTAATATAAGAAGCAAAGTATATATACCAACCAATAATCATTTGAGGATCAAGACCATATTTAGAACTAAGCTCTTGAAAATCAGCAGTTTTAGCGAAAGACTTAATGCAATCATACTCCTAGTTTATACCTGATTCTTTACCTTTGTCGTTATTCCAACCTTCATTATTGGTTTCAATTGTTTCAAGAAGATCCCATTTAGCTTCAACCTTCTTACTTGAGAAAGAACCCTCTGAACATGCATCTAGATAATCCCTGTAATGTCCTGAAAGCCTTGCATAAAAATTAGTAACAATTATTTCCTTAGGAAGATCATGGTTAGGAAATTTAAGTATTAATGTTTTCCGTCTTCCCCAAGCTTGAGCAATGCTTTCTCCATCATGAGGCCAAAAATTATAAATGTAATTCCTATCTAAATACAGTTGATGAGAGGAACAAAAATTAGAGAGATTCAAGCTCCTTCCACTCCAAATGATGAGGATCATCTAGCAGCTCATACCACTCCCTTGCTTTGTCCTTAAGAGACAAAGAGAATAACCTCCTCTTAACTTGGTCCATTGAAATACCTGCACACTTGAACAACCCGCATAATTCATGTATAAAGAGTAAATGATCACGAGGATGGACACTTCCATTTCCAAGATAACGGTTATCCATGACAAGTTCAACAATTTTCTTGGGTATTTTAAAAGGAATGCTTTCAGTAGGAGGATTTAAAATATCACAAGCATCATTAGATTTATCACATATGGGAGATAGAGTATCATCGGAGCAAATTTTCTCCTCTAAAGCTGGGGAAATGAAAAATTTATAGACTAGCTTCCCCAAGCTTAGACTTTTCCATAGTACTAGAAATAATGTTATCCAAATAATTAATTCTAATAACATTTCTACTAGAATGCAAATAAAGCTCTCTCATATTTTTGTTGTTTTCCATTAAGACTAACTAGTAGAAATAAAAACAAGCAATAAGTAAAAAATAAGACTAACAAGTGAAAACAAGAAACAAAAAGATATAATTGCAGAATCTAAAGGAAATAACTTCGAGCACTCACACCCGAGGATGTGAGAGCCTGTTACCTTACCTCCCCGGCAACGGCGCCAGAAAAGAGCTTGATGTCTACGCACGCTTCTATTCTTGTAGACAATGTTGGGCCTCCAAGTGCAGAGGTTTGTGGAACAGCATCAAGTTTCCCTTAAGTGGATCACCCAAGGTTTATCGAACTCAGGGAGGTAGAGGTCAAAGATATCCCTCTCAAGCAACCCTGCAATTAAGATACAAGAAGTCTCTTGTGTCCCCAACACACAGAATATACTTGTCAGGTATATTGGTGCACTAGTTCGGCGAAGAGATAGTGAAATGCGAGTAATATGGATGGTTATAAGTAATAATAGCAATCTGAAATAAATATGGCAGCAAGCAAACATCTAGCAGAATAGGCGGAAAATGGTGTTTCAATGCTTGGAAACAAGGCCTAGGGATCCTATTTTCACTAGTGGACACTCTCAACAATGTTCACATAATTGAATGCATAAGCACTATGCTACTCTGAACCACTCTCCGGTCGAATAATCAAACACCACTTCATTGCGTAGGGATGTAACAACACTCCTCAAGTTTGTATTCCCATGTCTAGTTAACCCCACGATGTCACTATGAGCGCCCTAGAAGGTACTAAGCAAACTCCACAATCCAACACAAGATATAAATATCATGCTAAACCACACGGTGCACACACTGTGACCTTTACACCGTGATCAAAGTGTTTATGGAGATATCATAACAAAACCACTTGAGTAGCATAATACATGAGGAGAAACATCTACTAATTCAACTAGATACAAAGCTCATGATCACGTAAAGATCACACCATGGGGGAGAGAGATGAACCACATAGCTACCGGTAGAGCCCTCAGCCTCGGGGGAGAACTACTCCCTCCTCATCATAGGGGACAGCAACGGCGATGGAGATGGCGGTGGAGTCGATGGAGATGGTTCCGGGGGCACTTCCCCATCCCGGCAGGGTGCCACAACAGAGATCTGTCCCCCGAAACTTGTCGGCGGCGACGGCGGAGCTACGAATGTATTTTGTGGAAAAGGTCGATTCTTCTCGGGTTTATGCATCAGGGAGTATATATAGGCGAAAGGGCGATGCCGGGGGTGGCCAGGGGGCCAACACCACTAGGTGGCGCGGCCAGGGGGTGGTGGCGCCACCCTATGGTGTGGCCACCCTGTGCCCCCCCCCCCCCGGGGCTTTTCGGGACTTCTGGATGCTTCCGGGACTTCTAAGAGTTCTGGCTTTCGAATCGTCCAATTCCAAGAATATTTCCAGAACAACTTTTCTGAAACAAAAAACTACAGAAAACAGGAACTGGCTCTGTGGCATCTTGTCAATAGGTTAGTCCCGGGAAATCGATAAAAATGACATAAAGTGTAAGGAAAACATGTGGGAAACAACATGAAAACATCATGGAACATCAGAAATTAAGGATACGTTTATGACGTATCACACTGCAAACACAAGAATCTACCCAGGTTCATGGCCCTCGTGTGGAGGTAACACCCGTACTCCTGCATGTAGGTTAATATCTGTGGGTAACCGAGTACAAGGTGGTTCCTCAAGCTCACAGAGCTAGAGGAAGAAGAAGCTCTCTCTTCTCTCTCAGTGAAATGTCTAGCCTCGCCGCAACGTCTAGGATCGTCCCTCGCGCAGGAGGGGTGTGGCCACCTTATATACTAGTGGCCACCAACCGGACGTACAGGTTTAGGAGAAATACACTGTGCCGTAGCGCACGCTCTTTGTCATACGCCAAAAGTCGTCTCCGTCGTGGCCGTTGCCCTGTCATGTCCCCCTTGTCAGAGACAGGACGTGGCCTCGCACATGCCCTGCACTTCTCCGGTGTACGTGTATACATCATCACGCCTAGTAGAACCGCACGCGCATACTCTCCCTTAGTCTTCGGGATTCCAACTGCTCTATTGACCTCCCTCCGAGATGAATAGCTCTTTGTCTACCTGGTTTCTCCTAGTGCATCTTGGACAACCCGGGGGACACTCGTTTCTTCCATATCGCTCCTTGCTCTTCTTACCGAGATAGATCCATTTCGGTACCATCCAACTCGGTACCATATGGATCTCGGATTACTCCATCTCGGTATCCACTCATTGGATACCATTTTATACCAATCCTTACCCCTACTCGGGGGTAGCCCCCCGATATTAGTCCCCGAAGCTGGTATGGTCCAGCGAACTCGGACACTGGGCCGTGCCAGCTTAAACCAATGAACCTCAGAATACCCGACCGAGATGCATTCATCTCGGCCAAGTTCCATATCGAAATCGGATTCAATCTGCAACCACTGCTTATGGATTTTCCTCCAAGATCCGAAATGCTTGTGCTGCATTTGATCTTTACCGAGATCCCAACACTTAGGAATTTTTCCACAAATTCACAGTGCGAGGCACAGTCGCCTCGTTTTCTTCGCACTGTGGGCGCACCACGTGGAGCACAACCGCTGCTCACGACTCCTCGATTTTCGCGCGGAGCTGCGCACGCACCAAGCCCATGTCGCGCGCTGTTACACGGCCCCACCAGCCGTCAGGTCTGTTACAGTGCACTTGAGTACACGCTGCAGGGAACGTGGGATTAACTGCGCCGGTTACACGCGGTAAATCCGCTTCGTGTGTTTCTCCGGGCGAGATAAACGGCACGCCCGCACGTTTCTGGCCACGATTGATCCGGGACAGTTATTGCGCTCCGAGTGTATAAATACCCGCGCCTGCCCCTACGCCTCGTCTCCTTCGCCATTTTCCCCGTTCCCCTTTCTTCGCCTTGCTCGCGTGCGCAGAGCACCACTGCTCCACCGCCTCGCGCCCGAGGACACCGCCGTGCCTCCAAGCGGCGCAACTCGCCAAAACGCCACCGCGATCAAACTCCTCGCTGCGCACCTCAGATCCGCACGTCACCGAGCCCCTGCAACTTATTCCTCGCCCCGCACTTCACCAAGCCTTCCGCCGCGGCCACAGCTCCACGGCGTTCTTCTTTCGCGCCGCCGCCGCGCTCCTCCGTTCTCTGCTTCCCGAACACCCTCTCCTGCCGGCAAGCATCTCGGAGGCGCCGAGATCCTCGAGCAACAAGATGGATCTCGACCCTGTTGAAGAAATTGAGATCGAGGGACCCGCGTCCACGCGTGGAGCGTGTGTCGGATCCGAGGTTGATGAAGACGACATCCAATGGCTGATGGACACGCGCCACATCCCGGCAGGCGTGATCTGTCGAGTTCCCGGCACCGAGATTGAGCCCGGGCCCGGCGAAGGCGAATACGTGGTCTTCCTCGATCACTTCATGCGCGTATTCGGCCTCCCTCTCTCTGATTTCATGCACAAATTTCTTCTCCATTTCGGCCTTCATCCTCACCACCTTCCTGCAAACGCGATCACGATTCTTTCTTCCTTTGTCGCCTTCTCGGAGGCCTATCTCGGCCTCCTTCCCACTGTAGACGTTTGGAGCAAATATTTTCATTTTCGCAAATAAGTCCTTCCCAACACAGCCAATCTGAATGCTCCAAAAATCATGACTCAGTGCAGAACGGCGATGGTTGTCCCATGCGCATCCAAGTTCCCCCGGGTCCACGGTTAGGAATCCTGCCGAAAGTGACAGCGGGGATTCTTCTACGTGAAGAATCCCCCCCCCCCCCAAGATGGATCTCATCGCTCTTCCCGCTTTCCACATTGACCCTCCCCCCTCCCCACCGAGATGGTGAACCGGGGTTACAATCCGAAGAAGACCGTCCACAGCCGGCTTCAACAACTTGTCCGATCTAGACTGCGAGGTGACGACCTACTCGCCACCTGGGTAAGCCGCCGGGTTATGCCATTCCAACGCAGAACCCACAAAATGTGTTTCATGGGAGGACACCGAGACTGCACACGAACCACCACCTTCGAGCTCAGCAAGAAGGAGGTGGTTACTTGGGTCAAGTCGATCGCCAAGACTGGCCTCGTGGAAGATTGGACATGGGCGATCGAGCCCTATAACAGTTCGAAGCTGGCGCCCAATGTAAGTATCCAACATTCAACCGAGTTACTTTCATCTCGGTATTATCCGAGATCACCCAACTTTGAAACTTATGCTCTGTGTTTCGAATGTGCAACCGAGTTACATTCATCTCGGTATAATCCGAGATCGCCCAACTTTGAAACTTATGCTTTGTGTTTTGCATGTGCAGCCGAGTTACTTTCATCTCGGTATTATACGAGATCACCCAACTTTGAAACTTATACTTTGTGTTTCACATGTACAGCTCTTTCCCCGCCCGAAAGAAGAGGACGGTGAGATCCCCTCGGACCACTGGGGTGCGGACCACACCGAGGACAACGCAAAGGAGTACGACGATGAGGACAATCTCCCCATCCCGGACGCCTTTCTGGCCACCCAAGACGGTAAGTTCCGAGTTCCTGCCTCCATCCGAGACTGGTCCGAGGACGATGAAGATGATGATGATGATGATTGCGTTCTTTTAGAGGTACCTGACCCCTCCTCGGTCTTATTTGCATATCCTCTACCCTCGTTCTCAGTTGACCCGGGAGAGCACGTGCTAGATGCGAGACCCGTAGCCATGGCCGCCCCCGTGGAAGCGAGGAAGAGGACCGGGAGTGGCGTAGTTGCTCCTCCGTCCAAGAGGCATAAGAAGAAGCCCGGGATCAAGACCACGACCAGCCGAAAACCTAAGCGGCCCATGTCGGAGGGGTAAGTCGATTCCGAGATCCTTTATGCTTGCATTTTCTTTACGCTTTTGCTTTTCTGCCTGGGATGCTTTATGTTTGCGTTTTCTTTACTCCTCTACTTTTCTTCTTCTCTGGCAGTGAACCGATTGGCATTGAGATCACCGAGATGCATGCGTTCACCATGTCCCCGAAGCGCTCTGCCTCGGTGAGACCGAGTTCCAGGACTCCTCCAGTGATCGTGGTTCCGGATGCGAGTGGCTATGTCGACCTCGACGCCGAGGACTCGGAAGCCCATGCCACGGATATCCCTTGGCTGCGGATCCCGTAGAGGGAAGATCAAGACCTCGGTACCGGCGACATGGGGGCCGAGATGGAAAACACTGAGGCTCCGGAACCCCCGGAGCCGGCCACAGAGCAATAGCCACAACAGCAGAAGCAAGATGACGCAGTGCAGCAGCAAGCCCCACCACCACCACCAGGAACACCACAAACACCACCAGCAGCACCGAGAGGAGCAACAGCAGCAACACCAACTCCCCCAGCAGCACCAACAACAGGCCCGACACCAACTTCAGCACCCGGCCCAACAGCAACTCCTCCTCGCACTCGGCAGCGACCTACAGTCCATTTTGCACCCTCGCAGGCCACTGGAGCTGGAGAAGGTAGCTCAAAGAAAAACACCAAGGGGAAGCAACCTTCCCTCGTGAAGTTTCCACTGGTCGCCCGGCCCAAGAAAGCCTACGCGCCTTAGAAGAAACCCGTGTTGGGTCAGCCGAAATCCGACACTTTGGCGATCAGTTCGGATACTCAGATGGTGCAGCATCAGGGACTTGAAGCACTCCAGCAAGACCTGGAGGAGAGTTTAGACTGTGTCGGGTACATTGATGAAGTCCATGCCGGGAAGAGATTGGGTCCATTGGACCACTACTTCCAAGACTGGAACCAGGCCGATGTTGGCCCGATATCAATGGCAGTTGCGGCCTCCAGCAGCATGCTCACGCACAAGATGTACTCCTTGCGTTTTGCCGCTGGGGACACCATGGTCACTTCTCGGGTAAATAACTTCTTTTCTTTCCGGATTTTCCGAGATTGCAAATTGTAAATCCTAGATCAATACATATATCCAGTCCCCGAGATTTGGGTCGGGTAGACACTACTCAACCGAGTTAAAGTTTACTCGGGTCGAATCTTCCAACTAATTATTCCATTGCTTCTTTTCAGGTTTGCACCAAGACCCGCGCCAAGCTGTACCAAAAGCTTCTTTGGGCCCACCGAGACCTCACCGAGCACAGCCTTCGCATCCAGGAGAAACTGGGAGGAAAAGGTAACATTCAGAACACTGAGATATCGAGTATGCTTTTTACTGCACCGATTTTCTAACTCGTGTTCCCTTTATTCTCAACAGCCATCTTGGAGCAGCGCCTGATGGATTCCATCTCCAAGATTTCTTCTCTGGAAAGTGAGTGCCTCGTTCTCTATCTCGCGTTTTGTGTTTACGCTCTTTTTTGCTGGCTAACTCTGTTGTCCCAATGCAGATGAGCATAAGATATTTGCCGAGAAGCATCAGGACTGTACCACCCTTGCCGAGTCTGCACAGAGCAAGATCTCAGCCCTTGAGAGCAAGACTTTTTGCTTTTCTCTCACTCTATTTCCATGGCTTTTATTGCTTGCTAACCGGACTGTCTTTTGCGCAGCTACACACAAACTCTTTGCTGAAAATCATCAAGATTGTCTCACTCTGGCCGAGACGTAGATACAACTCACTAACTGTGAGGCCAAGTACAAGGACGAGCTCCGGACCGAGAAGGCCGAGGTAGCTAGGATGTAGCTAGAACTGGTCGATATGTAGAAGCAGAAGGAGGAGGTTGATATGTCTCCAATGTATCTATAATTTCTGATGTTCCATTTTGATATTATGCCAATTGCTACATGTTTTCTCCCTTCTTTATAGCATTTTTACGTGTTTTCCGGGACTAACCTATTAACAAGATGCCAAGTGTTAGTTCCTTGTTTTCTGCTGTTTTTAGTTTCAGAAAAGCTGTTCTGGAAATATTCTCGGAATTGGAAAATTTGAAGCCCAAAAGTCTTAGAAGTCCCGGAAGCATCCAGAAGTCTCGAAGAGCCCCGGAGGGGGGCCACAGGCTGGCCACACCATGGGGTGGCACGGGTCCCCCCTAGCGACGCCACCTAGGGGTGTGGGCCCTCTGGCCACCTCCCGGCATCGCCCTTTCTCCCATATATACTCCCCGAGGCATAAACCCTAAAGGAATTGACCTTTTCCACAAAATACATCTGCAACTCCGTCGCCGCCGCTGACAAGTTTCGGGGAACAGATCTCTGTTCTGGCACCCTGCCGGGACGGGGAAGTGCCCCCGGAACCCATCTCCATCGACTCCACCACCATCTCTATCGCCGTTGATGTCACCTATGATGAGGAGGGAGTAGTTCTCCCACGGGGCTGAGGGCTCTACCGGTAGCTATGTGGTTCATCTCTCTCCCATGGTGTGATCTATATGTTATCATGAGCTTTGTAATCTATTTGAATTCGTAGATGTTACTCTTCATATTTTGCTACTCAAGTGCTTTATTAATATGAACTTTGGAGTCACTTTGATCACGGTGCGAAGGTGACAGTGTGCACGTCATGTGTGTCTCCTCTCTGAATTGTGGAGTTTTCTTAGTACCTTCTAGGGCGCTTATAGTGATAGCGTGGGGTTAACTAGACATGGGAATACAAACTTGAGGAGTGCTGTTACAGCCCTACGCAATGGTTAGTGTTCGTTATCCAACCGGAGAGGGTTAAGAGTAGAATAGTGTGAGAAGCTATCTAGTCATTCATTTATGTGATCATTGTTGAGAGTGTCCACTAGTGAAAGTAGGAGCCCTAGGCCTTGTTTCCAAGCATTGAAACACTGTTTTCCGCCTGTTCTGCTACATGTTTGATTTCTGCCATATTTATTTCAGATTGCTATTATTACTTATAACCATCCATATTACTCGCATTTCACTATCTCTTTGCTGAACTAGTGCACCTATATACTCTACAAGTATATTGGGTGTGTTGGGGACACAAGAGATTTCTTGTATCTTAATTGCAAGGTTGCTTGAGAGGGATATCTTTGACCTCTACCTCCCTGAGTTCGATAAACCTTGGGTGATCCACTTAAGAGAAACTTGCTGATGTTCTACAAACCTCTGCACTTGAAGGCCCAACACTGTCTAGAAGAATAGAAGCGTGCGTAGACATCAAGCTATTTTCTGGCGCCGTTGCCTGGGAGGTAAGGTAAAAGGTTCTCACATCCTCGGGTGTGAGTGCTCGAAGTTATTTCCTTTAGATTCTGCAATTTTATCTTTTTGTTTCTTGTTTTCACTAGTTAGGCTTAATGTAAAACAACAAAAATATGAGAGAGCTTTATAATCTTTATCTTGAGTTAGGACATGAAGTGTTTGAAGAGAAAATTAAAAAAGGGAAATGCTTACGATCCCCGGGAGGATGATCCTCCGGGTCGCTACTGCACGTGGCCCCCTCACGGTACGGGCCCACGATTCACACCTTATCTCCTCCTCTACGATGACTCTCATCCACACAACCACACCTTATCCCGTCGCGACGGACACCACGCGAGCTGGTGTGGCGGCTGCCGTCACGCGTGCGGCGCAGCGGGTGGTGGCCCCGTCGGCCCCCACACCCGGCGGTGAGCTCCCGCTGTACTGCATCGACCGCTACCCCCACGCGCTCTGGCCACCGCGCTCGTGAGCTACTACCCCATCGCCGGCCGGCTCGCGGTGTTCGACGCCGGGGGAGCTCGTCGTGGACTGTTCCGGCGAGGGCGTGTGGTTCGTGGAGGCCACCGCCTGCCAGTACTCCGCCAGCACTCCGTGAGCACTCCGGGCGAGGAGGTGGGACGGTGAGGATGGGAGGAGGCGGCGGTACTGGGCGAGCCACGGAGGGCTCTTCCTCAAGCACGACGCCGAGCGCTTCAACCTCTACATCGCCGACGTGGAGGCCGGCAACGCCAAGATCGCGGCAGGCGCGCTGCTCCCTCACGAGATCCTCGAGGCCATCGACGCCGACCCGCGCGGCAACTCCTCCGTGGCGAACCTGCAGTGGCAGCGCATGGTCTCGGACCTGCTGGCACTGGGCCTCCTCCCCTGTCGGAGCTCGGCGACGAGCCGTGGCACCACCGGGTGATCACCTTCAGCGCGCGGCCGCAGCTGCACCCCGTCGAGGGAAGCATGCTGGCGGAGAAGCACGCCGTGTTCGACTAGCTCCTCGCCGTGGCCGTCAAGGGCAGGCTGTCCCCGGAGCGGATGGTGCGCAAGGTCCACGTCGGGGAGCACATGCAGGAGCGGAGGACCCTGGCGACCGGGGACGACGCCGACGAGTTGTGGGCGCCCTTCTACGGCCACGGACGGCCGCAGTTTTTTGCTAATTTTTTTTACAAATTTTTGCTACAATAGGTTTTTCTTTTGCTTTTTTTGCTACTATAACTCCGGCGAGGTCCAATTTTTTGCTCTAATAGAGCAATTTTTTTTGCTACAATAAGGTTATTTTTTTGCTTTTTAGAATAAATTATTTGCTCCGCTATCCCTCCGGCGAGCAAAAGTCTCCGGTGATGGCTCCAGCGAAATCGACTTTTTGCTACTTTAGCAAAAAAATTGCTACAGTAACTCCGGCGAGGTCTCCCGGCGATATTTGTATTTTCCTGTTCTTTTTTGGGTGAAACAGTTTTTGCTACATAGGAGCAAAAGCGGGGTGTTTTTTTGCTACACAGAGCAAAGACGAGATTTAGGCAAAAAGTGGACACGTGTCAAGCAGGGGACCCGGGGGATGAAAATTTTCTTCCCCCGGGGGACGCCCAGTGTTGTCCATTAAAAAACCTATGGAGCTTTATTTGCATGCTAGTAGCAATGTTATTAGTATGAATTCTTTGAACACCATTATTGCTAATGCTATGGAAAATTCTAAGCTTGGGGAAGCTAGTTTTGATGAATATGATATTTTTAGTCCCCCAAGTTTTGATGAGGAATTTTTCTTTGATGATACCTTGCCTCCAACATATGATGATTATAATGATTGTGGTATTCTAGTTCCACCTGTTTACAATGATGAATATGATATTTTCAATCCACCTACTATCGAGGAAAAAATTAATTATGATTACAATATGCCTCCTATATTTAATGATTATGGTGATGAGAATGATAATGATAGCTATTTTGTTGAATTTGCTCCCACTACTATTAATAAGAATGACTATGCTTATGTGGAGAGTATTAATTCTTTTATGTATGTGGCTCGTAATAAGAATATTTTATGTGATAGATATATTGTTAATTTTATTCATGATGCTACTGAAAGTTATTATGAGAGAGGGAAATATGGTTTTATGCATCTCAACAATATTAAGTTTCCCCTCTTTATGTTGAAATTTTTTAAGTTGCACTTATTTTGTCTTCCTATGCTAGTCACTTTGTGATTCGTTGACTTGTTTTTATACAAGATTCTTTTTCATAGGAAGTGGGTTAGACCTAAATGTGTTTTATATTTTCTTCTTGATGCTCTCTTATTGTGCTTCAACTCTTATTCTTATGTGAGCATCTTTTAAAAATCATTGTGCCTAGCTGAAAGGCGTTAAAGAAAAGCGCTTCTGGGAGACGACCCGTTTTCCTTCGTTTTCTTTTGTTTTATTTGCACATGGGTGTTTTATATTTCCTTAGAAACCCCTTTGTATCTTTTATTTTGAGTTTTTGTTGAGCCAAGTAAAGCCTCTAGTGGAAAGTTGAGACTATATTTCGGATTTCTGCGCAGGAAACAGATTTCTTCTGTCCACTGTTAATTCCGTTAAACATCACAAAAAATTCAAAATGACCTGAGTTTTTTTCTGCTTAATCCTGAGTTATATACGCAAATTTTCTTAGATGACCACTTTTTGATTTTATCAACATAAGATTTTCTAAAAAATCGATCTTTACCCGTTGTTCTGTTTTGACAGATTTCTGTCATTTATCGCATTTGCATCTTAATCTCTTTATTTTGGTGTTCTTTTGAGAAAAAGAGTTTTAAAAGAAGTTTTGACAGTAGCTAATATGTTTTTAAGTGTTATAATTGTGTTGAAACTGAACCATGTGAATTTATTATTTCAATTGCACTAACGTTGCTAATGAAGATTGTGAGAATTTTGGTGTGAAGGAAGTTTTCAAGGGTCATGAGAAGAGGATGATATGATGTGATCAAGAAGAGTGAAAATCCTAAGATTGGGGATGCCTCGGTGGTACATCCAAGAAAATTCCAAGAAGACTCAAGCATCTAATCTTTGGGATTCCCAAGGCATGCCCTTCTTCATCAACAAATTATCAGGCCACTTCTAGTGAAACTATATTTTTATTCGGTCACATCTTATGTGCTTTACTTGGAGCGTCCTTATTTTTTGCTTTCAGTTTGTTTAGTTTTATTTGCTGTAGTTTATGGTTGGATCTTATCATACTTGTGTGGGAGAGAGACATGATCCATTTTCATTGCTTAGAACACTCTAGTTTTCATTGTTATTGTTCTGTGAGTGTTCACTTTTTCCTAGTACTGCGTTTAGCCTTTGTTTTCATGCATCCTTTGTTCAGAGCTGTTAGCTTTTGTAGTTATGGTTCTCATATGTGTTTTTGGTTGAGAATAGAAATGCTTATGTGGTAGTTGGTATAGTGGAAAAATTCGCATGGTCTTGTAGATCACTAAACTGCTTCACTTGAATCACTGTTGTTGTTTTCAGATTTTAATTTGCTTAATGCATAAACGGGGAGGACTAGTAAGTATAAACTTTTAATGGTTGGTCTAAGAAACTTGAAGTTGTGCCACACTTAAATTACCAGCTGATAGAAACAATGGTATATGATTGCTACGAGTGATACATTTCTGATCAGCCTTTTGTTACGCGCTACGGTCGGGGTAGCTAACAGTGACTTGTCACTGCCACGAACCCTCTTGGAGTGATTTGCATTATGCCTTGTAAGATGATTTCCTTGATGTAATCTTTTAACTCGTGATTCTATGTTGAGGTTCCTGGCACTTCCACCATCCATATTTGCTAGCCTCTTCGGTACTGTGTATTGCCCTTTCTCAAATTGAGAGTTGGTGCAAACTTCGCCAGTGCATCCAAATCCCGTGGGAGGACTTTCTTCTCATACACATCAGCCCATATATTCTTCCTCAAAACAGTCACCATACCTACCTATCATGGCATTTCCATAGCCATTCTGAGATATATTGCTGGATAACATCCACCTCCATTATGTTACTTGATGATGAGCTTCATGGTTATTTATGCATACTGGTACACTGGCAGGAGCATGCAGTTAGAGACAACAGAGATATTTCTTTATGATTTATGAGTACTAAAAGTGTGATGATACACTATAATATAGGATGTTTTCCCCTACCGGTGAGGATATATAAAATAAAAAAATGGAAAAATGAAAAAGCCCAAAAAAAAGGGGGCAAAGAGAGAATAAAGAGAGAGGGGGAACATCACTATCCTTTATACCACACTTGTGCTTCATGTTTAGCACCAATACTTCAGTTTGGAGAGAGTTCTCATATTATCATTCATTCATAACTATGTGGGGAACTTTACGTTATAGAACTTGGCTTGTATGCAAGCAAGTTGGATGCACCCCCACTAGTTCCATTGGAGAGCTTTCATACACTTATAGCTCTGTGTGCATCCGTTGTGTGGCAATCCCTACTCCTTGCATAGCTTCGGTTGTAAGACTTTCTCTTTTCTAATGACCACTTTCAGCTTTGTGAGCCTTTCTTACATTGACCTTCCAAACCCCCCATAATGTTCTCTTAGCCATAACATCCCGGTGCCAGGGACCAACGCAGAACACTTGCTTGTTTTTGGTGCGCAAATAGTTTAAGATTCAAGCATTGCATCGTGTGGAAAGCTTGACTTAATCCTAACAGGGGTAGTGAATATCGTTTGACGTGCATGATATTGTTGTTCTTGAAAGCTTAAATCATCTCTAATAAAATGTGCACGGTTGATAGTCTTTTAGTATTGATTCATTAAAAGTTTTGATTCTTTCTTCTTACTTGTTTATGCATTACTTGTTGATATCAAATATAGATCACATCTTTAGTTCATTTGATACTAGTTTAATTTCTCTACTTTATATATTATGATCAAGATTGTGTGGTAGCATGTCACCTCAGAAATTATTTTGTTTTATCGTTTACATACTCGAGGACGAGTAGGAACTAAGCTTATGGATGCTTGATATGTCTCCAACATATCTATAATTTCTGATGTTCCATGTTGATATTGTGCCAATTGCTACATGTTTTCTCCCTTCTTTATAGCATTTTTACACGTTTTCCGGGACTAACCTATTAACAAGATGCCAGTTCCCTATTTTTTGTTGTTTTTAGTTTTAGAAAAGTTGTTCTGGAAAAATTCTCGGAATTGGAAAATTCGAAGCCCAGAAGTCTTAGAAGTCCCGGAAGCATCCAGAAGTCCCGAAGAGCCCCGGAGGGGGGGCCACAGGGTGGCCACACCATGGGGTGGCGCGGGTCCCCCCTGGCCGCGCACCTAGGAGTGTGGGCCCCCTGGCCACCTCCCGGCATCGCTCTTTCGCCCATATATACTCCCCGAGGCATAAACCCTAAAGGAATCGATCTTTTCCACAAAATACATTTGTAGCTCCACCGCCGCCGCCGACAAGTTTCGGGGGACAGATCTCTGTTCTGGCACCCTACCGGGACGGGGAAGTGCCCCCGGAACCCATCTCCATCGACTCCATCGCCATCTCTATCGCCGTTGCTGTCTCCTATGATGAGGAGGGAGTAGTTCTTCCTCGGGGATGAGGGCTCTACCGGTAGCTATGTGGTTCATCTCTCTCTCCCATGGTGTGGTCTATATGTGATCATGAGCTTTGTAATCTATTTGAATTCGTAGATGTTACTCTTCATCTTTTGCTACTCAAGTGCTTTATTAATATGAACTTTGGAGTCACTTTGATCACAGTGTGAAGGTGACAGTGTGCACGTCATGTGTGTCTCCTCTATGAATTGTGGAGTTTTCTTAGAACCTTCTAGGGCGATCATAGTGACAGCGTGGGGTTAACTAGACATGGGAATACAAACTTGAGGAGTGATGTTATAGCCCTACGCAATGATTAGTGTTTGTTATCCAACCGGAGAGGGTTAAGAGTAGCATAGTGAGAGAAGCTATCTAGTTATTCATTTATGTCATCATTGTTGAGAGTGTCCACTAGTGAAAGTAAGATCCCTATGCCTTGTTTCCAAGAATTTAAACACCATTTTCCGCCTGTTCTGCTACATGTTTGCTTGCTTCCATATTTATTTCAGATTGCTATTATTACTTATAACCATCCATATTACTTGCATTTCACTATCTCTTCGCCGAACTAGTGCACCTATATACCTGACAAGTATATTGGGTGTGTTGGGGACACAATAGACTTCTTGTATCTTAATTGCAGGGTTGCTTGAGAGGGATATCTTTGACCTCTACCTACCTGAGTTCGATAAACCTTGGGTGATCCACTTAAGGGATACTTGCTGCTGTTCTACAAACCTCTGCATTTGGAGGCCCAACACTTTCTACAAGAATAGAAGCGTGCGTAGACATCAGAGGCCGAGAAGGCCAAGTCCGAGCTTGAGAAGGATGCTGCTGCCGAGAAGGCCCGCCAAGATGTGGAAATCAAGGACCTCAAGGACCGGAACACCGAGATCGAGTCCATGGTGAGCTCTTCACGAACCCTGCTGGATAAGTGCCACTCGGACGCCGAGGTGGCTAACCAGGACATCTGCACTCATCTTGGAGCTGAAAAGTAAGCCTCATTCTTTCTCTGTTTCCTTTACCTCTTGACTTTACCTGCCAAATTGATCTTGACTTAACCTGGACAGCATATATTACAGGAGCATTCCCCGATCTGGAAGCTAGCACGGTACAGGCCGTCGAGAAAGCCAAGAAAAGAAGACAGGAGGCTAGGTATGTGGTCACAGAGAGCGACAGCATTGAAGATCATGTTGAGGCCATCAAAGCCCGAGTTATGCCCCTCAGATATGTCGGAGCCAGTCTTCTTTCAAGTGCGGTCCGGGTCTATCAGTACTTCTGGCCGGGTAAAGAGCACCCCAAGATAATTGATGAGTTGGTCAAGTGCCTGGACCAGATCAAGGACCGCTTCAAGGCGTGGCACGCTTCTGCAGCTCGGGTTGGCGCAGACGAGACAGTGCAATTTGTCTTGTCCTACTACGAGTCCATCGACCTTAATGCCTTTAAGACCATGCGGACCAAGTCCAAATGGCCCATGCAAGAAGATCTAGTCCGGGATCGCCAGGAAACCGTACACCGGCTTGCTTCCTATGCCGACACCAAGGAGTTCATCGATGGTCCCACCGAGCCTGACACCGAGGACAAGGACGAAGACGAGGGAGAGGAGGGCGACGACATCAACGGCGAAGCTGAGGAAGATGAGGACTCCGAGGAGGTCGACATGGTGATCGAGGCCGAGAACGACCCGGCCAGAATCACCGAGACGACTATCACTCCAGCCGCTGAGATCGCGACCACCGAGATGGTTACCTCTGAGCCTGCGGTCGCCTCCGAGCCCGCCACCGAGACGGTCACCTCCGAGCCTTCCACTGAGACGGTCGCCTCCGAGGCCGCCGCCAAGTCCACCGTCCCGGCGGGGACCGACATGGACTCCACTCCTTTGGTCGTGGCCTAAATCTTTATCAAACACTTTTTAAATTCATCAGATCCCCGGTATGCCGGGTGCAGTTGTAAGAAATACGTTTATCTTTTGCCACTCTGTTTTAATTAACCTTGTGCAAGACTGGCTGAATGCCAGATTGCTTTAATTCGAGTCCCCGAGTCCATTTTCTTATCCACTCGCCTTTCTTTTCTCTGCTCTTGCCTACCACTTGTGGCTTTTTGACAGTCGAGTCACGAGATTTCGAAAACCAAGTTTATAATATTCACAACTCTAAGATAGGAATTAAAACTGCCCAACACTTAGCCGAGAACGGAAGAAATAACAACTTATGTCAGTTGATTAACTCTTTCTTTCCTTAGTAGTTTTTTCATGCGATCATTGACCCTTGGCTTGTTCTCTCGCTTTCCATGAACCTGGGTTTCGGACAGCAGCGAAGTCAGAGAGTTGGCCCTTAGGTTTAAGCACACTACTAAATCTACGCATGAAATGCCGAGATGATTAACCGACATACAAAAGAAAGAAGCAAGTACACAGAGAAAGTTAGGCACATGCAGTCCCCGAGTTCCTTCTCGGGGTGCCGACATAGATTCAAGTCGGTAAGGAGACACATACAATGCATTTTCAGGAATGAAAACGACGGAGTAGAGCATATATTCCAGGAGCGCTTAGTTTCCTCTCCGGACTTGTCCATCCTGTTCTTCCATGGTTCATGTGCATCAATGAGATAGTATGCATCATTGTGCATAGCCTTGCTCATAATGAACGGTCCTTCCCATGGAAGGGAAAGTTTGTGCATCCCGGCTGTGCGTTGCACCAGCCTAAGCACTAGATCTCCTTCTCGGAATACCCGTGGGCCTATTTTCCGGCTATAATAGCGTCTCGGATTCTATTGTATACAACTGATCTTGACAGAGTTAACTCTCTTGCTTCTTCCAGCAAATCAACATCATCTTCTCGGGCTTCTCTTGCCTCGGCCTCTGTATAGAGGGTCACTCTCGATGAGTCATGCTCAATGTCGGTGGGCAACATGGCCTCTGCTCCATATACCAGGAAGAATGGTGTGTATCCGGTAGATCGGTTAGGGGTAGTCCTTAGACTCCACAACACCGATGGTAGCTCATCCAGCCAACAACCCGGGGTTCGCTGTAATGGCTGAATAAATTGAGGCTTTATTCCGGATAGGACCATGCCATTGGCTCTTTCAACTTGCCCATTTGATTCCGGATGCATGACTGACGCAATGTCCAGTCGGATCCTCTTCTCCTTGCAGAACCAAGTGAAAGCTCCCTCAGCGAAATTTGTTCCATTATCCGAGATGATCCTATGCGGGTAGCCATATCTCAGGATAATATCCTTCAAAAAGGTCACAGTTGTGTGCCCATCACAATTCCGAATTGGCTTCACCTCAATCAACTTGGTAAACTTTTCAGCCATGACCAGGATATGAGTCATGTTGTCCCGAGCTGGCTGGAAGGGCCCCGCCATGTCCAAACACCATAATACAAATGGCCAAGTGATAGGAATAGTCTTGAGCTCGGAAGCAGGCATATGGATCTTGGTATCATATCTCTGGCACCCGTTGCACTTTCTTTCAAGATCTTCTACTTTCTGCAAGGCAGTGAGCCAAAATAACCCATGCCGAAATGCTTTCTTCACTATAGCCCGAGATGAGGCGTGGTGTCGTGGGAAAGTCACGGCAGATGTTACCGGTGGTAACTTAGTTTGGGGTAAATCGACTCTGGTGTTTAGGAGAGGGTTTAGCTCAGATCGGACACAAGATTTATCCTGGTTCAGCCTCTACATTGGAGATAATAGCCTACTTCCAGATGGGATCATATTGACTGGCGATCTAGGGGCTCGGGCTGCAATGTCGCCGAGACTCCAAATCTAGGGTTACAAGAGCTTGCTCTCGTATATCTTGAATAACTTGAATATAGGTTTCTTTCTCTCTAGTCTCTCTGATCTACGCCATAAGGACCGGTTTATATAACACCCGGTTTTTTGGCTTTCCTTACAAGATACGGCCAGAGTCCTACTCGGAGTCTACACGCAACCCTAAACTGCTCTTCGTGCCCTCCAAGTCTTGGATATCGTGGTTTGCACCGCCTTTTGGGTCTTCTAGAACCTTCCTTTCCACAAGTCGAGTCACCACTACAATTGCTGGCCCATCAATGACACCCGGCCCATTACCATATTACCATGTCTCACGTAAACTTGCTCCAGCCGGGTCTTTGTTCCTCTGCATGGGTCTGTCGGATTATTATCCCCCCAACAGTAGTCCCCAGAATAGCTTGGGCATCTTGGTTAGCGCGCCTTTCTTGTAAATTCAAACTTTCAGCCAACCACGAAGCGCATGCTATTCCCTGCAAAACAAAAACACTTGCATACCATAGCGTTATAGGTTGGATTGCATTAACTATAGCCAGGCCGGCTCTTTCGGCGGTCCATATAGTAACCCGACTTTCATATTCTTCATAGGCTATACCGGCTCTTTTAGTGATCACTTATAACTCGGCTGCATGACAATAACTCCCAAGATCTTATTTCCGTAATCAACGGGCCGAGTATCTCATTCTGTGATTTTCTCCATTTTACCGTTTGCTTTCTAGCGTTTTCACCGCGCCTATAAATACAGGGCTCCGTGGAAAAACCTAATCACAAACGCCACCCGCACTCCACTTCATCTTCAACCTCCAGGCGCCCCATTGGAGCTCAAGGCCCAAGCTCGAAGCTCGGACGTCGTCCTTCACGTGCACGCCGCCTTTCCCACGAGAACCGGCCCGCCGCACCGCACCGCCGCGCCGCGCTCAACGAGCTCCACTTCCGCCGCCGGTTCCTGGTAAGATCCTCTAGATCTAAGTTTCCATTTCTAGATCTTGAACTTGTGTTCTTCGCATTCATATTTTTCTTACTTTATTTCTTCTTTTCGTTCTCAGCTAGATCTTTGTCCATGGCTCCCAAGACCGCTCCCAAGTCTAAAGGCAAGGCCACGGCTTTGAAGCAAAAGCCGAGTCAAACCATCTCGTCCAACTGGGCGAAGTCGACTGTCACGCTCGAGAAATTAGAAGAGCTGCCCGAGTCTGGGGTCCTCCCTCCTCAACCGGAGATCTCATGGAGGGCTCCCGAAGAGGAGAGTCGGCCTGCACCTAGAGAAGGTGAAGTTGTTGTCTTTCTTGAGCATGTGACCCGGGGTTTCCGCCCACCGGGTCACCCTTTCTTTCATGAGATTATTCACCACTACAAACTCCGGGTTTTCGACATAGGCCCGAATTCGATTCTCAACATTTTCCATTTCATCGTTCTTTGCGAATCTTACCTCTGCATCGCCCCCAACCTCGCACTTTTCCTCAAACTTTTCCAGTGCAAACCTTGCCACGAAAACACGGATGGACCCATCCTTGTCTGTGGAGGCGTGGCCATCCAGAGACGCAAGAAATCTTTGATGCCGACTCTCAATCTTCACTCCCACGTGAAGCACTGGCAAAAAACTTTCTTTTATTGCAAAGACACTTCCACACCCGACGAAAAGCCTCTCCCGGCTTTTTCTGTTGAAACCCTTTCTCTCTCCGACAATTGAAGCGCCTTCGCTCCAGAGGACGATAGACAGGCCATCCAACCCCTCCTTCATAAACTATCCGTCCTAGCGGCCCACGGTCTTTGTGGGTTGAATTTGATTAAGACCTGGATCAGCTGTAGGATCCAGCCCAATAGTATTCGCAAGAAACTTCTTTGCGAATACTCGGGCCACTTGACCGACTCTCTCCGATACTCGGAGAAGTCATATCCGGCTGCTAATGTCAACAAATCCATGAACAACTTTCTTGCTGAAAAGGTGGAGGTTATCAAGAGCATTTCTGGGCTCTCCCCCTTCACCCGCTCAAACCCGGCTCCACCAGTAAGGACCGACTAATCTCCTCTGTACCGGTTAATTTTTCAAACACGCATATACTAACTTTTATCTTTGCTGTTCTTTACTCAGGAATCTGATGACTGGTGGAAGATTGTAACCCCTCCTCCCTCTGAAAACTCGGAAGATGAAGAGCCGAGTGACAGCGAAGAAGGTGATTCCGAGTTACTGAACAAATACTTTGTCGGCTTACTAGATCAAGATTCTCCTACCACCTTTATTCCTGACAATACGCCACGATCACTAGCACCGGCATAAAAGGCCGACTCTGAATCTGAAGAGAGCGAACCCGAGCAACCTGAAGCCGGGTTAAGCAAGAAAAGGAAACCCAGGGGGTCACATTCAAGGTGCCATACTCCTCCATGACCACAGAGCCGTACTCATATGGTGGTATGTGCAAACTTAATGAATATCTAATCACTGTATCATCTCAGAAGGCCGCATCTCCTCCACCCAAGCGACGGGCAACCCGGCCCTCACCGGGTTACAAAGGCCTCAACCCTGGACTTCCTCTTCAGTCGCCCTCTCGCCGAGCCGGTACTCCTTCATCTTATCGCAATTATATTGCTCGAAAATCTCCAACTCCGAGTCACCCCTTAGCCTGAAAACTCCGAGTCTCAATTTCCAATTCTCTATCAGTGTCTTCCGGGTCAAGCAACGATCTCCCGAGCGATTTCGTCGTGAACACCGGGTAAATTTCATAACTTTCTTGAGTATATCCCATATACTTTGTATGTTTCACCTTTATCAACCACTAACACATTGTTTTTCTTTCCTCGGAGCCAAGGTCACGCTCAGCGATCCGGTTGAAACCCCCGTTGATGACCCGATGGTGGAAGACCCGGAAAGCGTCGCTAATCCCCCGCCCGTTGAAGAGCAAGAGCCGGCTAACACGGCCAATCCAAGAACCGAGTCTCCTCCTCCCGCGCCCCAGCCGACTGATCCCGACACTAGTACAGAAAGCCTTATCTGTGGCGCACCTAGGGGCCAGAGGGGTGCGCCACAGAATTCACGCCATAGAATTTTTTTCTGTGGCGCACCGTGGCCGTGCGCCACAGAAATGTCAATTCTGTTGCGCACCTCAGCCGTGCGCCACAAAAATTTGCAATTCTGTGGCGCACCAAGGGGGGTGCGCCACAGAAATTTTTTTTGAATTTCAAAAAAAAAAGCCGGCCAGATCTAGATCTAGATCTGGCGCACCAAGGAGCTCGTCGGATGTCGTTGTGACCGTGGGCTTAGGTGGCTTGGTCGGTGGTGGGTGGAGGATGGGGGTCACCGGAGTTGGTGGAGGAGGAGAAGGAGGAGCTCGCCGGAGGTGTGGTGGTGGAGGAGGAGGAGGAGGAGGAGGAGGAGAGGAGGAGGAGGAGGAGAGTGGGAGGAGAAGCTCGCCGGAGTTGGTGGAGGAGGAGGAGGAGCTTGCCGGAGTTGGTGGAGGAGGAGGAGGAGGAGGAGGAGCTCGCCGGAGGTGGTGGTGGAGGAGGAGGGGTGGTGGTGGTGGTGGTGGTGGTGGAGTAGGAGGAGGAGAGGTGGTGGTGGTGGAGAAGGAGGAGGAGGATGAGAGGTGGTGGTGGTAGAGGAGGAGGAGGAGGAGGAGGAGAGGTGGAGTAGTAGGTGGAGGAAAGAAGTGGAGAGGTAGAAGAGAGAAGGGGAGATGAGAAGTGGAGGGGAGAAGGGAAGAAGAGGAGGGGAGAAGGGTAGAAGAGGAGAATGGAAAGAAGAGGAAGAAGAGGAGGGGAGGAGGCAGGATTCGAAAATCCTGCCCAACAATTCTGTGGCGCACCAAGTGAAGGGTGCGCCACAGATTTTTTTTTCCTTTTTTTTATTTTCTAGTCAAAAATCTTCAAACGGCCATAACTTTTTTTCCTTTTGGAATTTGGCGATTCTAAAAAAAGCTCACAGGCCAGGTTGGGTTCCTTTTTCTCTCTAGTTTTTTTTGATATCTTGATCATTTTTTCGACATCGTATGCAAAAGTTATGCCCATTTTACTTTTTTTAACGAACTTTTGCTCAGAAAGTCGAAATTCATATTTCAAAATTTGATAAAAAAGTAGACCTTAAACTCTCCGTCCATCTATAAGGGATTAATTTTTTGGTGCTTTTTAGACCGGCAACTCTTCCGTCAAAAACTAGAAAAGGCGTTCCCGGGGGAGGTGTGGAGAGAAGAAAAAAAATCTGTGGCTCCATGTGTGGCTGGTGCGCCACAGAAATGTTGGATTCTGTGGCGCACCAAAGCCCGTGCGCCATAGAATACCACATTTCTGTGGCGCACCAGAGCCCGTGCGCCATAGAATACCACATTTCTGTGGCGCACCAGATTACGTGCGCCACAGAAATGCTCGCCTGCAAATGTTCTGTGGCGCACCCTTCCCCCGTGCGCCACAGAATCCAACATTTCTGTGGCGCATATTTTGGCGTGCGCCACAGAATTAAATTTCTATGGCGCACCACTCTCTGGTGCGCCACAGAAAGCCTTCCATAGAAAGGCAGTTTTCTACTAGTGCGAGGTTGAATACCTTGGGACACAAAGGGCGGCCGCTTCTCCAAAGACCGCCGCTGCTAGATTCGACGCGGGGAAACAGGAGGCAACCCCACCACCGGCTGACCGGGACGCCAACTCCTCCAGGCCGACTCTCAGTGACCCGGAGTTAGAGAAGCTGCTGAAGGAGTATCGCTCTTTGAAGGCGACCGAAGACGAGATTGTCGAGTCTTTGGCGGCAGAGCACCAGGTCTGTTCAACTGATGTTATGTATATCCTTATCCTAGTCCCCAAGTGCCGAGTAAATTGTCCGCAGTCACTCGGTACTTACAAATATATAGTCTTTCTTTTTCAAACTTCAGAATACCCTAGTCCCCAAGTTCCGAGTAAACTGTCCACAGTCACTCGGTACTTGCGTATATATTTGAAACCCGCTAACCTTTTTTTCTGTGCATTGCCGACTGATATTGCTTTGCCGACTGATACTGCTTTGCCATTTTCAGGCTTATGTAGCTCGTACTGATGAAGTACTTGCTAAGACAAATGAACTCCTGCAAGCTGAGGTGAAATTAACTCCATGAGGAACTGGAGGCCAATCTCAAGGACCTCTCCAAGCAATTCAAGAAGCAGAAGAAGAAACTCCATAACACTGAGGAGTTCATCAAGCAACTCACAACTTCTATAACCAAGACCTATGACTCGGTCGTAAGTAAGGCACGCTATTTTCCGACTATTACTTTGTGTTAGTCGGATTTCCCTATTTTACGAGGTTTTGACCCGGATCACAATATCTTACTCCCCTTTTTGTATTACAGGTCCGAGTGAAGTTGCTGGCGAGCAGGACGACCTCCAAAAGCTCAGGATACTCAAGAATGTCATCCGGCAATTCGAGGCAGGGACCAAATTTACACTCGAAGCTGTGAAGTTGGCCGGTGACTATACTGGCGTAACAAGCATGCTTGAGGCATACTCGACAGTCCCTGTCTGGATTGATGCCTGGAAACGCTCTGCTTGCCGGGTTGGCGTGATACGCGGCCTTGCTCTGGCTAAGGCCTATTACCCCAAGATTGAGCTGGCAAAGCTTGTTAACGGGTTTCCGGAGTTCAAGACTGATGTTACCAGATTCTCTGGCAAAGATGTCAAGGCCATCATCACCCAGATTCGGCACTCGGCTAGCCTGGTCGCCGAGAATCTTGACTTGAAAAAGCTTACTGCACCGTATAATGAGGAGGATAAGCCGGCTCACTTCGAGGCACCCAAGCCCTTTGACATGGTATCTCGCTTCAAGGCGGAGCTTGCCAAGGTAAAGGCCGAGGCCGGTACTGCGCCAACTTCATCAACTCCGGTAGTTCCTCCTCCAGCTCGTGCTCCCTCCACGGATGAGTCGGACGTTGGCACGGAGAAAGCGCCAGAGGTGACCACTGAAGACCCGACTGCTGCTGCTACCGAATAATGCTATTCCTTCTCGCCAGTAAACAATCATTCGGCCAATGGGCATTTGTAATATGCCTTTTAAACACTGCTTTTTAATAGTGCGTCTGTGCACTTTTTTATATTCTTTCTAAGGATTGTAATACTTTAAACTTCTATGGTTTCGATGACCCCTCCGGTTGTCGTTTGGTATGCATACCTATTTTTTGCGCAACTTTATTGTTATATGCTTTGTGAGAAGGATGCCGAGTCTAGGTCTTAGGATTGTGAAAAAATTCTTAGAAGTCCCCAAGACCCGGACTCTAGGTCTAAGGATTCTTGACTTGAGAAATTTTGTTTTCACAAGTCCCCAAGACCCGGTCTTTTATTGACATGAAAGTGAAGCCTTAATCTGTGCATCATCACCCCTTACAAATTCCTGATATCTATGTACGTTTGTGAGCTTTGATTTTATGTGTAATATGTAATGAGTTTCCGGCTGTCGCCTTTGCTCTGCATAACTTATGGTTTAGATGACCCTTTTGACCCTTCTGAAGTTATAAGCCGGTTTTCGCATGGATTTTCAATGTTGCTATAACTCTAAATAAAAACAGGTTCAGGCAAGTCCCAATGGGCATCATGACTGATTGGATTTATAGGTTAGCAAACACGCCATTTTGCTGCGAGTCACATCAAGCTTAAATCAAAAAAAAGGTCAAGAAAACGTCTGGCTCTATTGTCCGGGTTACGAGATTGCAACTGCACTTATTGCAAGTAATCGGCCCTCATAACCTAATGGCATCGTGGCCGAGTCTGAGTATACAACTGTGTTATTCAAGCAATCAGCCCCCAAGACCTTCATATGTGTACTACGCAACAGTAGGCTTTCTGCTCTACCGGCTTACAGATAACTTGAACACTAAAAAAGGGAAAGATGCACAAATTTAGACCCACTAAATCATACGCCTTACTATTGAGGAACATATTTGACTGAAATAACACACTAGTATATACAAAGCATGATCAGTTATAGAAAAATATGCAAGAACCTAACAAAAATTAAGGAACATAATAACTATCATGATTTAACCATTTCTTTATTGATATGAAAAGGTTAGGTCAGCAGGCCGCCTCATTAAAAACCTTCCAGTCACCGTAGGTACCCTGGGTAGGAAAAGAGCACGTCTGAAACCTGATGCCTGTTACATCGTGTAGTACCATTTGCAAACTGAGTCTACACTAAGTGTAATAAGGGCGCAGCTGGGCCACGTTCCATGGTCGTTCACGCTCTTGCATGGAGGAGGTGGAATGAGCAGTGTCATTCACATAGTCCGACTCTTCCCTTGCATATACCAGGTAATACGATCCATTGTGCAGATTCCGGCTTATAATGAACGGACCCTCCCATGGGGGTGATAGCTTGTGTTTTCCCTCTTTGGATTGCGCCAAACGCAGTACCAGGTCTCCTTCTTGAAAGACACGTGTCTTGACCCGGCGGATATGATATCGCCGTAAGTCCTGCTGATATTTTACAGACCGCTCCAAGGCTTGTTCCCTGTGCTCTTCTAACATGTCCACAGCGTCTTGCCGGGTCTTCTCGTTTTCTACCTCATCGTAAGGCGCCACTTGTGGCGAGTCATGGATGATATCGCTTGGGAGAACCGCCTCTGCACCATAAACCATAAAAAACGGGGTCTTCTGAGTAGACCTGTTAGGTGTAGTATTGATTCCCCAGACCACAGAGGGTAACTCCTCAACCCATGCTCCAGCAGCTCGGAGACACGGGACTCGTAATCGTGGTTTTAACCCACGAAGCAGCTCTTGGTTTGCTCTCTCCACCTGTCCATTGGCTTGTGGATGGGCCACCGAGGCTACATCAAGTCGAATGTCATTGTTTCCACAGAACTTGTCCATCTCTCCTAAGGACATATTGGTTCCATTGTCTATGATTATGCTGTGGGGGTATCCAAAACGATATATGATCTTCTTCAAGAATTGCACTGCTGTGGATGCTTCACAGTTCGTAACTGGCATAACCTCAACCCACTTTGTGAACTTATCGACGGCCACCAGTAAATGAGTCTTTTTGCACGGAGACATGTGGAAAGGGACTACCATATCCATACCCCAAACAGCGAAAGGCCAAGTCAATGGAATTGTCCGCAGCTCCATAGCCGGCACATGAGTTTGTCGAGCATACCTCTGTCATCCATCACATCTTGCCACCAAGCGTTCTGCGTCTGCTAAAGCTATAAGCCAAAAGAAGTCGTGCCGATATGTTTTGGCCACAAGGGATCTTGTGGAGGCATGGTGCCCACAATCACCTTCATGAATTTCTTTCAATATTTGTCGGCCTTCTTCTGGAGCTACGCAGCACAAAAAGACATTTGTAGCACTTCTCTTGTAAAGCTCACCGCCAATGATAGAGTAACCTTTTGCCCGTCTCTGGATTTGCCGGGCTATAACTTCCTGTTGTGGTAACTCGCCCCGTAATAGAAATGCCAGGAACGGCTCAGTCCACTCTGGAATAGCACGCACCGCGGCCACGAATTCCGAGTCTGGGTCCCGATGAGCTGTCTCTTCTTCTGACTCGGTTTTAACGGAAGGCTTCCACAGTTTATCCAAGAAAACATTAGGCAGGACCGGCTCTCGACGGGAGCCGAGTCTCGACAGTACGTCCGCAGGCTCGTTCTTACGCCGATCAATGTGCTCCACCTGATACTCTGAGAAAGACCTGACTACTTTGTCCACCTCTCTGCGGTATGCTGTCATCGTTGCGTCCTTCCTGTCCCACGTTCCTGAGACCTGCTGTACCACGAGATCCGAGTCTCCGTAGCACTTTATACGCTTAATGCTCATCTCCTCTGCTACACGCAATCCATGCAACAAGGTCTCGTACTTGACTACGTTGTTAGAGCAATCGAAATGAATTTGCAAAATGTAACGTAACTTATCTCCTTTTGGCGATGTGAGCACAACGCCGGCTCCCGATCCTTCATACTGCTTGAAACCATCAAAATGCATAACCCAAGATTCTGAACTTGGCACTAACAAGGGCACGCTTGTCTGAGTCCAATCGTTGACAAAATCAACCAACGCTTGAGACTTGATCGCAGATCGGGGCTCGTAATTGATGTGATAATCACCCATCTCGATGGCCCACTTGGCTACCCTACCTGTAGCATCTGAATTTCTTATGATATCTTCCATGGGTATGGAACTTACCACCGTAATGGGGTGTTCTTGAAAATACGGCTTCAATTTCCGACTGGCCATGAATACCCCAAACACTAGCTTCTGCCAATGCGGATACCGCTGCTTTGCTTCTGATAAGACCTCGCTCACGTAATAAACCGGCCGTTGCACCAGGTAATCCTTTCCATCCTCTTTACGCTCAACCACGACTACTGCACTAACTGATCGAAACCCGGCCGCAACATACAACAACATGGGCTCTTTGGGACCTGGTGCTGCCAAAACCGGTGCTTCAGATAGCTGCTTCTTCAGAGCTTCAAACGCCTCATCCGCCTCTTGATCCCATACGAATTTGTCTGTTTTCTTTAATAGTCGGTATAGGTGTATTGCTTTTTCTCTGAGCCGAGATATGAACCAGCTCTGTGCTGCTACGCATCCTGTAAGTTTCTGGACGTGTTTCAATTCCTCTAGCTTATTTAGGCTCTGAATAGCTTTGATCTTCTCCGGGTTAGCCTCGATCCCTCGCTCAGAAACGATGAAACCAAGCAGTTTCCCCGCAGGAACTCCGAACACACATTTTGTTGGGTTGAGCTTCATTTGGTATCTCCTCAGGTTCTTGAAGGTCTCTTTTAGGTCATCAATGAACGTTTATGCGTTCCTTGTTTTGATCACTACGTCATCGACATAAGCATGGACATTGCGCCCAATCTTATCCTCAAAGCACTTCTGAATGCATCGTTGGTATGTTGCGCCGGCATGGTTTTGTAACAAAAAGCTCCAAAGGGGGTTATGAACGACGTCTTCTCCCAATCCTCCTATTTGAACTTTATCTGATGATACCCGGAATAGGCATCCAGGAAGCATAACAAGTCACTTCCCGCCACCATATCTATGATCTGGTCTATCCTTGGAAGGGCGAACGGATCTTTTGGACAATGCTTGTTGATACTCGTGTAATCTATGCACATTCTCCACTCATTATTCTTTTTCAACACTAGAACCAGGTTAGCCAACCACTTGGGGTGGAAAACCTCCATGATAAAGCTAGCTGCTAAGAGCCGAGCTACCTCTGCTCCTATAGCTTTTCTTCTTTCTTCATTCATTTTGCTCAGGCCCTGCTTCACTGGACGGGACTTGGGGTCAACATGTAAGCTGTGCTCAGCGAGTTTAGTCGGGATACCCGGCACGTCGCTAGGCGTCCATGCAAAAACATCCTGATTCTCACGGATAAACTCAATGAGTGCGCCTTCCTCCTTGTTATCTAGGTTGGACCCTATGGCGAACTGCTTGGAAGGGTCGCCCTCAATGAAAGCCACCATCTTTGTATCTTGGGCTGCTTTAAACTTTGCTCTCTCATCATCGGTATTTGGTTTTTTCAAAGCTGTTCGATCTTTCGGGTCTACCTGAGACCTGTAATACCTGAGTTCTTCCTTTGCACAGGCTTGTTCTGCGAGGGCCGCATCTCCCTCATCGCACTCTGCTGCCACAACCCTGTTCCCATGAATAGTGATGGTCCGTTTGGGGCCCGGGATTTTCAACTGTAGGTAAACGTAGCACGGTCTCGCCATGAACTTGGCGTAAGCCGGCCTTCCAAACAGTGCGTGATAAGGACTACGCAGTTTCACCACCTCGAATGTGAGCCACTCTACTCTGTAATTATCCTTGGATTCTCCAAAAGCAACCTCCGGTGATATCTTTCCTTCAGGGCAGGCCGAATGTCCTGGTACAATTCCGTGAAAAACCGTGGAGCTTTTCTGCAGCTGAGACTCCTTGAGCCCCATACGTAAAAAGGTCTCCCAATATAGGATATCGATACTACTCCCACCATCCATCAGAACCTTCTTTAACTCATAGCCATTGACATGCGGCACTACTACCAAAGCTAGCAAACCCGGATGTTCTATTGCTTCCGGGTGATTCGTTCTACTCCATGTTACTTCTTGATCTGACCATCTCAGGTATCTTGGAACACCCGAAGAAACCGAATTTACAACTCTTTTGAGTATCTTCCTTTCCCTCTTGGTGGTCCCAGTGGTGTGAACATGATACTGTCCTAGCTGCTTTGGGTTACTCTGAAAACCCCCTGCACCACCCTGGTTATTACCCGCGTTGCCAGCTCCTGCATTGCCTGCGGGAGGTGGGCCGTTGCCCTGGTTTCCACCCAGACCCGGCCCTCCTCCCCGGCCTGCACCTTGCAGCGCCTTCTATATTTCCACATTTTTCCACCTTTGTAAATCCACGCATTGCTCCAATGAATGGTTAGCCGGCCTGCCATTCCTATTATGGCGCGGGCAAGGAATCTTGAAGGCATCGATGTGGTTAGTCGCCGCGGTGTCCCTTGATAGTTGCTTCCTCCGTTGAAGTTTCCTCCGTTAAAGTTTACGTCCGCTCTGGGCCTTACAAACCCGGCCTCGGTATTGGTGACTAACTCAGAGCCCCCCTCATACGGACGTTTATGCTGGTTGTTTCCATTGCCACCATTGTTACCTCCATTGTTATTCGGTGCAGCCCCATTACCGGTTCTTCCATTGCTGCTCACATTAGTTTTTCCCTTCTTATCCTCAATATCTTCTTCTGTGGTGTCGGTGGAGGCATGCTTGTTGCACGCGTCCATCAACTCCCCCATAGTAATTTCTGAAAGATGCCTACTGGATTTCACGCGTACCAATTTTTGCACCAGGGGCGTATATCTGCATGTTTTCGCCATAGCTTGTATCGCATCCTTTGGCTGGATATCGGTGGAAGAGTGGACTATCTCCATGACTCGGCGCACTCAGCTGCGTGCCGACTCTCCCTTTCTCTGCACCCACCGATCCAAGTCATCAATCGTATATAATTTCCTGCAAGTTCCATGAAAATGCTTGACGAAAGCCGACTTAAGGTCACTCCACGAAATGATAGACCTCTCAGGCAGGTTATTGAACCATAGTTTAGCTGCTCCTTCAGACATCATGAGATACATAAATTTGGCTTGGAGCTTTTCTGAAGCGTTGCGAATAGACATGGCCATCTCATAGCTGCTTAACCAGGTCTCAGGATCCATGGTTGGCTCATAGTTGACAACTTTACCCGGCTCTTTGAACTTGTCTCGGTACGGCTCGGCCCTGATAGCATCTGACAAGCATTTGGGTCCGGCTAAGTTTGTCAACACCGGCCTTATTCTTGACACGTGTGAAACCTCGGCTGCTGCGGCGGGAAACACGCCAACTCTTGGACCTCGCAAATCAGACCTGGCCGCACGCCTTGCCCGAGAACTATCCACAATAGCCTATGCCGCTGAGACCGCGGCAGCTTCTGGTCTAAGTGGAGGAGGCGGCATTTGCTGCTGCTCTGCCCTTCGTCGTGCTGAATTCGACTGAATGTTCCTCGTATTACCTTCCTGCCGACTGATATACAGCGTCCCGTGCATGCCGCTCCTGTTGTCTGGGTAATTTGCTTGCTGAGCCACCGCAGTGCGTAACATCTCTATAGCCCACCGGGTTTCTAATGCTTGAGGCGACTCTCCCAGTGGGATACGGTCGAGCGCTAAAGTTGCGGCGTACACGTTATCCATAGGGTTATTGAAGTGACCCGGCGGGGTATGAAATCGTGATGGTGGTGGTTGCACAGCATTGCCCCCGGCCGCCCCAGCGGGTAGCGCAGGTGACCCGACTGGCATGTTAGTCGGTTGTCCCCCAAGCGCTGCTCCTGTGTACCCAGTTCCTTGATTCACGATCGGGATCGGCTGGTCTTGAGGCGTAACAAATAACGCGGCTGGTTGTAGGGCTCCGCCTGTCGCAGGCAGTCTCGTCTGATGCCTCTGATTATATGCTCTAGTTGTTTGTGCCTCTATACGGTCATCTAACTCATCCAACTGACGTTGACGCACGGCCATCTGTAATTTCTCAGCTTCTACATCTCTCCTCTGTTGTTCCAATGCTCGGCGGGCCACATCCAAGTCTCTGGCTCGATGAGCAGTTTCGGTGGGTGTGACGTTCCCGCACCGGCTGTTCTGTTCGTCCTAAAGCCGAACATGTTCATGTGATGAGCAGTTTCGCCTGTTTCGCTGGTGACGGACGTTTGCTCACCATCGACCCGGGCTCCAGCCGGGTTTCCATTAATCGGAGTCTGTTGTTGGACCAGCGCTTGCGCCGCACCAGCCGCGGCTACTGACACATCATCCTGATTCAGATTTATCGTGGGGGCTGTGTAGACTGCAACTCGGCGCGCAATGCCTGGTGAAGATTCATATTCTTCTTCCTCGCAACTATCTTCCACATACCGGTCTTCGAGCAGGCGCAAGATAGATTCGGTGTCATCATCTCCAGTAACCCGGCCACGCGGGGTCCATGCCGGCTCCTCCGGTTGTTCCCTCTTCGTGGTGGGTGCTCTCTCCAATTCTGTTGTGCCTACCGACTCTTCCCCATCCGATTGAACGCAGGTGGCGGCCCCTGACACGAATAATATTCATTATTGTCAGAAATTAAACCAGATGTACGTACCATACCCACGAAGACGTTAACCCGGCCGATCGTAACGACAGATCCGGTTTCCAGCTGGTCCGACTCTGGCCCCCAGCCAAAGTCGTCGACGATCTTCTCTCCTTCGGGGTTGGTGATGATCTCGCCGGTAACGAGGTTCTTCATGCTTTCCAGAGCTTCTCCCGTAATGTAAACACCTTTGGACGTAGGCCCCACGGTGGGCGCCAACTGTCATGGGAAAGTCACGGCAGATGTTACCGGAGGTAACTTAGATTGGGGTAAATCGACTCTGGTGTTTGGGAGAGGGTTTAGCTCAGATCGGACACAAAGTTTATCCTGGTTCAGCCTCTCCATCGGAGATGATAGCTTACTTCCAGCTAGGATTATACTAATTGTCGATCTAGAGGCTCGGACTGCAATGTCGCCGAGACTCCGATCTAGGGTTACAAATACTTGCTCTCGTATGACTAGAATAACTTGAATCCTCTGATCTCTCTAATCTACGCCATAAGGACAAGTTTATATAACACTCGGTTTCATGGCTTTCCTTACAAGATACGGCGAAAGTCCTACTCGGAATCTACACGCAACCCTAAACTACTCTTCGTGCCCTCCAAGTCTTGGACTCCATAGTTTGCACCGCCTTTTGGGTCTTCTAGAGCCTTCCTTTCCACAAGCCGAGTTACCCATACGACCGCTGGCCCATCAATGACACCCGACACATTATCATATTACAAGGTCTCGCATAAACTTCCTTCAGCCGGGTCTTTGTTCCTTTGAATGGGCCTGCCGGGTTATTATCCCCCCAACAGATATCAATATATAGGCGAAAGGGCGATGTCGGTGCGGGCCTGAGGGGTCCACACCACATGGTGGCAAGGCCAGGGGCGGGCCACCCTATGGTGTGGCTGCCTCGGTGCTCCCCTCCGGGTCTCCTCCAGACTCCGGGTACGTGACAACAAAATAGGACCCTGGGTTTTTGTTTTGTCCAATTCCTAGAATTTTTCCTGAACATTTTTTCTTAAACCAAAAACAGCAGAAAACAGGAACTGGCGCTGTGGCATCTTGTCAATAGGTTAGTCCCAGGAAATGCATAAAAATGATATAAAGTGTATAGAAAACATGTAGCAATTGGCACAATATCAACATGGAACATCGGAATTTATAGATACGTTGCAGACGTATCATCTGGCTTGAGACGAGATATGTGTTATAATTTTTGTGCTTTAATAGCTTTCCGTCTTGCTGCTAACCGCGAGAAATGAAGAATTTGTGGAGGTCTCATTGCCTCTTGTTCATTAGCTTGGCATGGTGTGGTACCACACCGTTTATACATCCAGTTTCCCATAGAGAGGCTTGATCTTAATTCCATGATAAAACACAATTTTTTTCTACTTGGGATGACTTGAATAACTTATCTCATGAAATAACCTATTTCAAGAAATCAGGGTGGGGAGTAGCTAAGTCTGATCGATTAGTCAATTTGCCCGCGCCTCATTTGTTTAACCTTGATGTTAGCGAAGGATGGTCATTCCCGGGGAATGAATTTGATGCATACATAGAGAAGCACTGCCAGCATGCAGAGGATGCTGGAGAGGGGGTCCAAGATAATTTCATCCAACCCTCCGACACTGCGGGGTTTCCGTACCAGCACCCTGGTTATGATTATGGGCCTTCTTCTTCTTCTTCTTCATGGGAGCCTGATTATGATCATGCTAGGGACGACCCACCAACTTGGAGTTTCTACCCGCGCCGGGATTGATCTCCACTTAGGCCAAAATCCTAAGCTTGGGGGGATGTATACCGACACTACACTCATTTACATATCATAATTCTGTCGGTTCTTTGTATATCCATGTTCCTGTTTCTTTCTTTTTCATTGTTTTTCTTGTTTAGTTTCTGCTTTCCAAAAGACAAAAAGACCAAAAATATTTCTGTTGTTTCTCTTTATTTGTTTCTTTGGTTTCTATTATTAGTTTTCTTTACTTTCTAGTTTCAGTTTGTTATTCGAAAATCCAAAATGATTTTGCTTTGTTTGCTTGCTTCCTTCTGTTCTTGTGTTAAATTTCAAAACCCCAAAATATTTGTTGTTGTTCTTCGGTTTTGTAAAGTTTGCTGCAGAGTTAAATAGTCTTTTATGACTTCATTGGAGCTTGGCTATCATTTCATATCATTCAAGCCACACAAGTGACAAGAAATAATGACGATTTATGAAAATTCAAGTTGTGGTGAGAGGTTGTTATGAACTTTATTTGTTTTCATTTTTGTACATATACTCATCCATGGACATGCTTAGTTTGTTTGTGTAAGATGTATGCTATTTAATGGATGCTTAGTAGTTCGTGCTCTCTTATGATCAATTCCATCTTACCAATAGTAGATAGCATGTCGCCTAAATGTTTGCTTGCATTGTTCTATTCATATGATATTGTGGTATCCTCCTCTGAATGTTTCACTTGAATTGACTTGGCACATGCTCACGCATGCATAATACTGAAAACAAAAAGTCAATTAAGACTTGATGATTTATTTTGCCTCAGAGTTCTTGTATCACTTTTATGCCCCCGTTAATTTTGTCCTATCGCAAGTATGATTATGACGGTTACTGCTCTCTTGATTGTCACTTCCCAATCTATTGCTAGCCTTCACTTGTACTGAGCGGGAATGCTGCTCGTGCATCCAACTCCCCAAAACCAAGTTATTCCAAAGATTCCACTATAAATTCATATTCATGGTATTTCAAGCCATTCCAAGTAAATTTTCATGTGCTACCTTTAAAAAATTTCAAAATACTTCTCATTTTCTGACACTATTTTAGCTCATGAGGAAGTAGAAGTTGGGTTTGTTATGTTCCATATTAATTAAGTACCCCGACTTTCATGCTTCATCTTCTTGTCACTAATTTTGCAAAGAGTTGGTTAGACCATTATAACATAAAAAATTTAAACAAATAAATAGGCACTCCTCCATGGTATGTGATTGTTGGCAGGCACCCGATGATTCAGTTAGCCATGGTTGGTGAAAGCAAAGGTTGGGAGGAGTATCATACTATATAAAAGTGCATGCTATAAATGCCTAACATAAATAATCCGGAACCGCTCTCAACTTGTTTAGTATGGAAGATAACAAGAACTCTATTACCATTCGTTGGCATGAACAATCACCTCCCAAAATCATTTTACTTCTGTTTTTAATAAAATAAAAAGCTCTAGCACATGTTAATCCCTGCTTCCCTCTTCGAAGGGTCGATCTTTTACTTTATTGTTGAGTCACCATCTCTTCTTTGAGCATTTTCTCGAGAGCATATCTGTTATTCTTAGTGTAATGTGCTTCTCCCAGAACACGGTTGATTGTGGCATAACTCTGATGTTTTTATCTCTGATACATCTACTTCTAGTCTTCACTTGAACTTTAGAGGTGTCCTGGCATTTATGTTTTGCTCCACAATTAAGGGCAAGCGAGATATCACTTTATCATATCTTATTATGAACATTGCAATCTCGCAAATAGATATACTACATGTTGCTTATTATTAGTGTGTTGGCATCTCTTCATGGTTTGCATAACTATTAGGTGGCTTTATTTGCATACTTCTTATTATGAGTTGCCTAAGTACTTGATCATATAGTGAGAATATATACATCATATGAAGCAAATGTGTTCGTAAAATTATTTTATCGCACTAAGTTGTTAACTGAATTGCTTGATGACAAGCAATAATCTAAGCTTGGGGGGAGTTGATACGTCCAAAACGTATCTAATTTTCCAAACGCTTTTCCTGTTGTTTTCCTCTAAACTTGTGGGTTTTGGATATAACTAACAGGACTAACGCTGTTTTTAGCAGAATTGACCTGGTGTCTTGTTTTTGTGCAAAAATTCAACTTTCAGGAAAATGCCCGGAAAAAATTGCAAAGTCCCTATTTTACCCGATGACTCACGGAGCCAAAAGACGAGACAGAGAGGGGCTATGAGGGGCCCACACCATGTGGCGGCGCCCCCCTTAGGCCACGTCGTGGTGTGGTGTGGCCTCCTCGGCCACCCCCTCGTGCTCCCCTTTCGACTACTCAAGCCCTTTAACCTAAAAACATCGGGGGGTTCGTCATATTCCAGAGAAACACACCCGAGCGCGGCCGCCTCCTTGAAACTCAATTCGGGGATCAAAAGTTCCTGTTTTGGCACCCTGTCGGGACGGGGATTCGGAGGAGATCATCTCCATCGTCATCGCCACCACCTCTCCTTCAACCATCCATGATTCCCCATCCATGTATGAGTAATCCCCGCTGTAGACTGAGAGAGATCGTAGGGATTGGATGAGATCGTTCATGTAATAATTGCCAGATTGTTAGGACATGATGCCTAGTATCTGTTCTTAGTGCTATCTATCGTTGTTGCAAATTGTTATACTTAATGCTTGTCACTTGGGCTCGAGTGCCATGATTTCAGATCTAAACATGTTATTGATTCATGAGGATAATTATTGTTTTTTATCTTACCTGCAAGCTGTATACACATATCGTTGTCCGGAACTCGAGGGCCCAAAGTGACAACAATTGGGATAGACAGAGAGGATGTCTGTGATGTGAGGATCACGTGTGTTCACAGAGTGCTTATGCTTTGCTCCAGTGCTTTATTAAAAGGATCACCTTAATTACCAATAGTTTCCCTTGAGGCCCCGCTGCAAACGGACTGGTAGGACAAAAGATGTTGTGCAAGTTTCTCATTGCGAGCACGTACGACTAAATACGGAACATGTGCCTTTGGTCACTTAGTACTTGGATGCTTTATCATTATTTATCTGAAATTGTCCATGTTTTGATTATTATATAAAATCTTATCCATGCAACGCCCGTTCATCCATCCCTATGCCTACAGTATTTTAATCCTGTTGTGTACTACAATTACTGTTGCTGTCTTTATTTCATTCCTGCTATTATTTCACTACTGCTACTGCTATAAAACATTTGCTACTGATAAACTGTTGCGAGCAAGTCTATTTCCAGGTGCAACTAAACTGATAATTCATCTGTTAAGTCTTATAAATATTCTTTGACTCCCTTTGTGTCGAATCAATAAATTTGAGTTTTACTTCCCTCGAAGACTGTTGCGATCCACTATACTTTTGGGTCATCAACAACCCATTGGTGCTCTTAGGGCGTTTGTATGTGTCCCGGAAGTGCTGGGTGAATACCCACGCCATATCCTCCCAAGTGTTTATGGACTTTGGCGGAAAGCTTTCAATCCATGTTCTTGCTCCTTGGATTATCATCAAGGGCAAGAAACGCACTGCTTCCAAATTTGACCCTCCATTGATTTTCATAGCCATGTGATAATCTGGCAGCCAAGTGTCTGGGCTGGTGGATCCGTCATAGCGCTCGTGCGTTGCTCTGACTTTGGCGAGTCCTACTTGGAGCTCCAGATGTCGGATATTATCTACGAAACACTTTGGCCCTAGATAGTTTGCATCTATCTCCGCTTTGATTGCACCCAGCGTTGACCGAGCGTCGGAATGCAAGGATATGGAGTGGTGTGAGCCGCTATTCCTCCAGTGCTCGTGTCGGGGTTTGGTGTTCGCCTTTCCAGCAGGGATGTTCTGCGATCTGGGGGTGTTCCGCATCTCTGCCTTTCCTCATTGTCGCGTTGCAGGGATCATGAATGTTGTCGTCTGTGACGACTGGCTGATCTTCCGCGTCCTCCATTGGGATTTGCCGAAGCTGGCGCATCGTCCCTATTTCTGGCAGCGCGGGATTGATGAGCGATTTCCTCCTTATGAGGGGTTGGGTCTCTCTTCCCGCTTTCTCCTCATGCTTTCCATGGGTGGACCCCGTTTTTCACACTTCATCATCCTTTTGTACCTTAGCCTTTTCTTTTGGGGCTTTGGTAGCACTAGGAGCGACAGTTGTTATCTGGGTTATGCACAGCTGGGAATCCTCGAACATCTTTCCGGAGCGTATTTTGTCATTTTGTTGTTGAATTATTGTCTGGTGTAGCAGCACGTTCCCATAGTTTATCTTGTCATCCGACGTGTAGCGGTCGTAATTTAAGATCTCGTATGCTACTGCCACGTTTACCGCTGGGGTTCCGAACATGGGTTACCCTTTCCTGTTTTTGCGGGTTGCTTCTTCAGTCCAGTCGGTAGTCAACACCCGACGACGTGCTGGGTTTTCTGCATTCGGCTTTGCTTTGCCGATTTTTACCTTGAGAGTGGATCGTGTGACCCGTCTCTCTTATTCTTCCACGGACGCATGTGCCTCCTCAATGGCTTCCTGTGCGCTCTTCAACTCCCTGCGCTTGTTTTCCTGATAGTCAATGTGTTTCATCAACAACTGGCGTCTGGCTTCCAGGAACTTCGGGGGCTCGGACGGGTCCACCGGGGTTCTGAGTAACGCATACTCATCTAGATCATCTAGGGTTTCCAAAGGCAGTGATGGTTTTTTCTTCCCACCATCCTCCTTCATCCCGCTAGGTCCACCTTCTTCAATCATCATGTCTTGTAGATCCAACCTTCTAGGTTTTGCTGACGGCTTTCTTTTTGGCGGATCTGACTTCTTGGGTGGCGGAGGTGGCGATTTGGACTTTGCCTTTTGGAACTGCGTCTCCAAAGAGGCGGATCTTGTTGTTGGACGTCCGGCAATGCGGCTGCTGCTTTCTTGAGGGATTGCCCCCCCTTGGAGGGTGTTTGCTCATCCTCTTCCGTTGGCTTAGCCGGCACCGTCATGTAGACGTTATTTGAGCATCCAGTAGCTTTCCGGACTTTTTCAGCAAAGCCGGTGCCATCGTCACCGGAATCGCTTCCGGCTTCCGAGTCACCCTTGTCGTCAATGGCGACAAGTATTGACTTAGGTCCAGAGCCTTCTTTCGAGGGTTTTGCGTGCACCATGCTAACGAACATAGATCTATTTGTTGGAACTTGTACATAAGGTTTAGCTATAGATCTACATGGGCGATGTGCGATTTCATTCCCTTTGCTGATTGGGTGGTGGGTTGGAGGAAAGTTTTTTCTCCCTCCACGGAATCCCATCGCCTCCGCCGTTAGCCCGACGAAGATATTGAAGGAGCCAACTGGGAGTATATAGGAGCAGACAAGGTGGTTGTGCGCCAGCGTTACCGTGTTGTCATTGAAGAGGTAGCCTCCATACGGTCCTGGGACGATGGTTCCTATGACGATCGTGTCGCCGATGCCACCCAGGAGCCCTGCCCGGAAGGTCACCCCAGATGTCGCTGGCCTCACGGTGGGCACCAAATGATGAGTTCCCGGAGTAGGTTTCCCAGATGGAGTAGCCATATCCGCAAGGAAGGAAGTGGGGGAGTGCTTTCGGACAAGGACACGGCGGTTTACCCAGGTTCAGGTTAGTCGAATGGCTCCCTACTTATTGTAAGATCAACGATGGCGGCGGATTGCCGGACACAGGTTACAAGTACCTAGGCTAGATCGAGTCTGCCTTAGGGTTTTTCCCGTCCGACTTTATATAAAGATCCGGATCGGGTCTTACAGGGAATATCATTCGTTCACATAGCTAAACCTACAATATACGGTCATCCGGGTGCTGAGACCCGGATGGGCATGTGGCTGCTATTCTGGATGTAGTCATGCGCTTCGTTCCACTTGGGCCTTCAGCTTTGGGCCCGCCCTTCTGTTCCAACCTTCTGGATGTCGGGAGATACCCCATTATGGATATCCCCGACAATGGACCAATGGGAATGAAGAGATCTATCGATGCGGTCAATTCCACTCGTGTTGAGCTTATCAAAATACTCCTTCTTCTTAACCCAATAGGTATCTCAAGTTTGGTTCGACGCCGAAATAGCGGTGCTCACATAGGAACCCAATAGCCCTCTAGATATGCTATGCGGGGGCACTGGTTAGCACGCTAAAACAATAAAATGATGTGTAGTGTCTAAGTTCTACGAGCCACATGTTTTGGCCGAGCCGTTCTTAAACACGACCGGTTTGTACGTGTTTTATTCCAACTAGGTTTGTGTCTCGGGGTTGGCCTCCTATATATAATTAGAGGGTCTAATTAGACCTTCTAATTAGATCGTCTCTAATTTAATTAGAGCTTCTTCTAATCGGAGTTTTGAGGTGTCCTCTCCCAATTAGATCTAAATTCTAATTACTCTCTCTCTCTCCCCCTCTCCATCTCTCTCATGTGTTGAGAACCCCACCTTCATATACACCTGTGGCCTCTAGTCCTGTACGGAGAAGCGCTGCAGACCAGGTCCCGGCGTGTGTGTGCATACTCTTAGAGGGGTAACACGTGAGACCCTCACTCTGCTGGATCAAGGTGCTGAATATGGAGAGTTGGCATCATCCTCACCCACATGCTTCTGTGTGAGGATCTCCTAGAGGCTTCATCGACATCGTCACCAACACCTCTTCCGCTTCTACGGTGATTGGTACATGATCATGAGAACTAGATCTTGGAATTGTTATTCACTTTTATCTTCATAGATGGATATTGGCGTTTGCGTAGGTTGCATGGCGAAAAAAAAAATCCCGTACACGCAACCCAGTAAACTGGGGATATTAATGGTGTTTATATTCCACACATGTATTAGGGTTTTCCTCCGAATACAGACTATCCGGGACTAATACAATTATAGCACAGAATCGTAAACTCAATCATGAAGCATAAATATTAATACTAACACTTCTATTATTTCCTCTAGGGCATATTTCCATCACCCGACGCTTGATGAGGATGTCGGTTCGTCTCCTTGGTAGAGTCGGCATCTTGTAGCCGGCCACGGACTCCAGTCAGTCTAGGAAGTCCTCCTTGATCTTTTCTTGGGATTTATGATCTTCTGTAATCTTCACAATTGAGTTGGTCCATGAATCATCTTGTTGGGCCTACTTGGGAATTATATTCCATCGCTAGTTTGTGCTAACTTGTACCTTCCGATGTGTGGAATTCACCAAAGTGTTTGTAAACGTGCGAGGATCACCTCAAGACCCCGTTTAGTAGAAGAGCCCTCACTTGGTTTTGAGAGATCGTTGGAGAACAAGGCTATATCTGTGAGGGATAGTGTGGGCTTGGTTTGCCATGACCTCTCAAATGGAGAACAGAATACCCCAAGACATGGACTTTGGGATATATCATCATGTCTCCATCTCCTTCCATTTTAGTTATTTTGTTCCTTTACTCTACTTATTGTTATTATGTATTGCATCATATATGATTGCTCATCTGGGTGTATTTTCGAGTCACGTCCTTTGTCCATGTTTATCTCTAAAATAAATTAATTTTATTAAATTCTGTGCTCGCCTGTTCACCTCTGCCACCAGATGCCATGTTTGATCCTTCAATTGGTATTAGAGTCTCCCATCTCTTGAAACCCCCCAAACTCTTAGTTTTCATGAAATTTCTTGGTCCAACCAATGTATAGTATTAAAGCTGCTACATTGTTGGAAATGCATAATTGGCTAGTATCAATACAATTTAGATGTGACAATTTAGATGACAATGATGAATCTAGCAGATTCAGATGAAATCTAACATAGCATATGCCACGGCGGACAACCTCTTTTCTATAAATAGAACCTATAAAAAATACAGACTGCGAGATTAGATTCTCATAGTGGAGCTGACGGTGAAAATACCCAATGTAGTCGTACATAGCCAAGGGAGAGTTAGAGAAGTTGGTGGTCGATTTAGTCAAGGTAGAAGCGCAACGACGAGGAATGAAGATGAATAAGTCGCACATAAGCACTACCTAGAAACCGCATCTGCCCAGACAATTCGTGCAGATCTCCGTTGAGAGGTAGTCTTATAGACCACTATTTCCTCGTCTCGCTGCATAGCAAGGAGAGGAGTGCGAGATGCAATGCTGGAGAAAGATAGATTTATAGATAGATAGAGAGGGAGGGATATACAGAGATTGAGTGAGAGGGAGAGGACTTTGTGGGTGTGAAGAAAATATCTTTATTGGTCACAACTCTCCCTTATAAAGGCTCGTTCCATAACAAAACAATAGCAACATGATTTTCAACTGCCTAAATCTCAGTAAGTGTCCCCTAATTTCTCCATTCATGGGATTATGAAAACCACATGATCGAGGGTGTGCTTTCTTATCTTATAATTTCCACATGCGGTAGCTTAGGTGTGGATCAAGCAAAATATTACAAGGTAAACGAGAACTGCATTTAACTAGCCACAACAAATAAATGCGAAATACCAGCGAGTAGAGTACATGTAACATATTTTTGCCTTGCCTTCTCACCTAGGGTACCCACTTGGGCAGCCCTTATAAGGCGTCTTGCTCTCCATATTGGCAAGGTGAAACTAAACTTCCCACCATACTAAATTTCTAAACATATCCATTTTTCCTCATTTGGATGTTTCATCAGGAGTCTTGGCATTATATTGGGTTGAATGTCCAATACCCACGATATTGATATTGAGATTGAGTGTCAATTTATGTCTAGAGGTGTTAGATATTCAGAACCAAACTAGAAAATGAGGTTAAATGAAAAATGATGTTTGGATGGTCCAAATGACGGATTGAAATTCTACGAGACTTAGATCATCATGTAAAAAAATGTACACAACAGCCACAAAATTCTGGCACAGCAAAAGCAAGCAAATAAAGAACGATACATCTGGACAATAATATTGTAGAATAGTTCAACAACAACATAATTTCTCGTTCGGCTCTTGGAATCACATCCAACATCAAATTGAATGCATAAGCCATCATAAACGACCTAATCCTTCTCATCTTTCTTGTTTTCTTTTGTTTTATCAACCCAATCGTTATCCTTAGTCTACTTTTATTTTGTTTCGATGCATAAGAAACCAAGTCTAACTCTTCCAACATTTTGCAACTACAATGTAAAGAAATTTTATAATTTCAGGATTACTCATAGCAAGCACACAATACATACACCAAAGCATGTTTACCAAACCAACACATCACAAGACCATTGACAAGTGTAATTTTAACATCACGAAGACATGATTTAAGCATCTTCTAGACAAGTACAACACATCAAAAATGCATACTGAAATAATATTGAGAGAATTACTTTTATGACACTGGTTGAAAGTTGGATTCCTTATTTGGCCCTGAATTTTTCTCTCTTTCCTATATGACACTTTGTGAAATTTTTTGCCCTATATGACACTCTAGTTCATTTTGAGCGGTAACGGTGTCAAATGAAACATGAAATGACCCTTTTGCCCCTGGTCCATTATGTTACAATTGTTTTGTACAAACAAAGGGTGGCATATTTTGGCTTGGAGATTATGCTGGAAATAGTTTGCTAGTATGTCATTTAAAGATACATAATAACCATGGCTTGTAAATTAAGCGTTTAAATAGCAGAAACAATGTGACACAACACATCAGTTAACCAAGTACCAACATGGAAACTTAAAAGCCATAGAAATTCAACAGCATGATCAAGAAATTATAAGTATGGGGTAAATCTGATATGTAGCTTTCTTACAGGCCGATACACATGCATATACAACATAAACAGTTAGAAAAAAAATCTTCTTGAACCAACGAGACAAGCTCCACTAAACAGGAGCTGAACGAGGATGTTAAAGAACATATGCTAGTCTTTGTTTATACAAAACTATTGTAACATAATAGAGTGTCATATAGGGCAAAAAAAATTCACTTGACACTCTTACCTCTCAAAATGAACTAGAGCGTCATATAGGGCAAAAAAATTTCACAAAGTGTCATATAGAGAAGAGAAAAATCCCCAGGGCCAAATAAGGAATTCAACTTTCAACCAGTGTCATAGAAGGAATTCTCTTAATAATATTAGCTTCACAAATGCATATTGAAATAATTTTAGCATCACAAATGCATTACTAAAATTATGTCTACAATAGCAAAACATCACAATCACAAGAAAATCATCAATACTAGATCGGGTGGCACATGACGGAGGGAAGGGATGTCGCCTGCAGTGAAGATGGACGTCAGGATGTAGATGCGCCGCCCGCCATAGTGGGATGCAGGTGCGCCACCCACCGGAGTCCCGTCCAACCCGTCCCTCACTTGTAGTGGAAATAGAGAGGTGAGAGGGGAGGGGGGGTACTGTCGGAGGAGAGGGGGACGAAGAACAAGCAGAGAGAGCCGGGAGAGATGACCTGAGGAGAGGGAGATGTGCCTAGTCGGAGATGAGACTAACTGTGTGCTTCCGCTTTGGTCGCCCACGTGCAAGGCTTGCGAGCGGCGGGCGGGGGTGGGGGTTGGATTGTGTCACTAGGCATTTCGCGAAGGGTTGTGGTCCTGCGAGTCGCGAATACCTAGCGATGTCGAGGCTTACCCATGACATCATGTGCCATCACTTTTGTCCGTTCCGAGTTGGGTCAAGATATCGAACCCGAATACACTAACTCAGTTCCTAGGCCCGCGAAACAACTAAAATCTTGATATCTAGGGCTCGTAATTTCCGAATGTCCAACACCTAGGCCCAAAGGAAATATCCAAACAGAGTATTTGACTCCTATTTGAGTTGCAGGCCATAAGAGGCCCATTTGGTCCAACATTTCCTCCTCGGCCTATCTGCAGTCCAACAGTCTCAAGCTCTTACCGCTTCGCGCCCGTTTAAGCACTAGTTCCATGTTGATATTTGACTGGATGACTCAGAGGAGTCAGCCGCTCACAGTTTGGATTCCTACAAGGTTTCTCTAGGCGCATTAATTTTTCCTACCTATTCACTCGTTTGTCGTCGTCTTATCTGGAGCCATATGAGACGAGATCGCTATAAAGATATCTATCATTCCTGTATCCGGTAGGTTAAACTCTATCCGCCTATCTTCGAGGTTGTCTGAATTCATGAGACAGAACCCAAAACCCCAAGATCCTAGCTTGGGCCTGTCAAGAGAAGACCGAGCACGTGATGCTTTTCAGTGGGACCGATTGTTTTTCACGAGAAAATATCACCTATGCATTTGCTGGCACTGAATAATTGCCACTCGGTCGATCCAATATCCAGTTGTCTGAACGATCATTGAAACCCAACACATGTAGGCAGAAGAACACTGTCAAGTGTCAGGTCACTTGAAAGAGAACACATGTAAAATGTAAGGGGATGTCACCCCACACCTCCACAAGCCCACGACTATTCTACCACGAGCCGCCCTTGTGTTTGCAGTTCAACAGCTGATCACCACCGGGCGAGAGCTTCTTCTGACCATACAAAGATGCACTCGACACTGCATCTGATCAAAGTAATACTACTACTACTACTGTAAGAGGTTTTTGCTTGCAAACTTTGGTTTAGTAAATAAATGAAGCAAGCACTATCGGCCGAACGGGTTGTGCTTCTTGAACTCGGCCATGACGTCGGCCATGGAGCCCGCGCGGCGACGATGGACACGAGGAGGCACACGACGCTGAGCGCCTGGAGGAAGAGCCAGCGCGTGCTGCCCCGCGGCACCCGGTGCTGCGCCATGTACATCTCCACGGGGAAGTACACGGTGAGCGGCCAGAAGGAGATGGCGCCGATGAGCCCCACCACGGAGCCGAAGAAGGGCATCAGCATGGACACGGCGGTGGTCACGCAGACGTACGCCGTGCGCCAGGTCAGCCGGAGCGGGCACACGGCCACGCGGAACGGCGTGGGCCACAGCCGGACCTCCCTCGTGGCCACGAACGCGCTGTCGGGCCAGGCCGCGGCGGCGCGCAGCTCGACGTAGGCGAAGATGGGCTGGGAGATGACCTGGTACGTGCCGACGAGGTGCACGGCCACGGCGGCGTTGGCCACGTCCAGCAGCCAGAAGGGCTCGTAGAAGCCGAAGCCCGTGAGGAGGTTGTCCGGCGCCCCGTCGCCGAACGCCGCGTACCCGACGCACCCGCAGAGGAGGTAGATTATCGTCGTCGCCGCCACGCTCACCAGCGCGCCTTCTTCATCACCTTCGCCTCCGACGGCGCCGCCGCCTTAAGCGTGTCCTGTAATAGCAACACAGATCATCAAACACACAACACACGTCGACGTAGTACGGCAATATGCAAATTAACAAAGACGGAGTTAAATTAAAGAGACGGAGATGTGTGGACAGCGACGACGACGTGCCTGGATCTCGAGCAGGACGATAGAGAAGCCGTACGCGAAAGCAATGTTCCCGAAGGCCTGAAGGCCGTGCCAGAGTTTCTGCATCGCGGTGACAGTGCCGGCGGCGCTGACGCCGACGGGGACGCCGGTCAGGCTGCCCTGGATTCCCCCGTGCGCTGCAGTGTTATTTGTTAGAAATGTCAAAAAATCGCTACTTCAAGTAACTGCCGGAGTAGTAGTAACCGACGGACCGGCCGGCGACCGCCCAACGGACGTAACGTACCTATAATCTGCACGACGCCGAGGGAGATTCCGATGGTTGAGTAGGTGAATGACATGACGGTGGCGAGGGTGGAGAGCCACCACATGCTGTCCAGGCCGGGGATCTGCGAGAAGGCGATCTCCATGATGCCGTAGATCGCAATGTACGGGCTGATGGTGCTGTTGCACGCGCTCTTGTGCCCTTCCTCATGGAAGCAATTCGACCTCTTGATGGCCTAGCAACACGAAACGGTGCAAAAAACCGTAAGGCTTTACTAATAGTATTATTTGCAGAAAGAACAACGAAAGAAGAAAGAAAAACGGGTAGGAAGTCGTGGTGGAGTGTGATTTAAGACAAGTCTAGTGAGGACTCCCGTACAGCATGCTGGCGGAGGCGGCGATGGTGATGCCGATGCCGATGCCGAAGAGGTTGGCGAACTGGATGGCGCCGCAGAGCTTCACCTTGGCCCCCCAGGGTGGCCTGGACGGCGGCCATGTAGGTGCGGTTGCGCGGGCCGGACACGGGGTCGCCGGAGCGGTAGCAGTCGGCCAGGAGCGTGGAGGTGTAGTAGATGACGGCGGCGAACAGCGTCATGATGCCGGGCCCGCCCACCCAGCCCAGCTGCGCCACCGCGTACGCCAGCGACAGCACGCCGGAGCCCAGCACCGTGGTGATGATGTGCGCGCTGGCCGTCCACGCCGTGCCCGTGCGCCGCGGCCGGCCGTCGTCGTCGAGGTCGTCGCCGTCGAGGCGCGGCTTGGACATCTCCATGGCGCGGGCATGGCGAGATGCGGGGATAGGAGATTGTTGGAAAGAAAGTGTAGAGGAGGATCGGTACGAAACGAAACGAGGCGTATTTTAAATAGACGGCAGGCAGGATTCGAGATTTAAAGAGAACTGATGCTGGTAGGTATTGATTTACTTCTATAGTACTCGTATAAATATCAAGACGAATATAGACCGGCCGTGGTTGCATGCAGAATCGATACTGCCGCAATAAATTACTGCCACGATACAGCGGGTAGTCCTAGTTGTCACCAAACAAACCTGACAAGCATTGCAATGCCAATGTGTGCTATGAAAACCAAAACATGTTTCCACAGACGGCCTTCTTTCACCTTTCCACAGACAGTCAATGCTGAGTGATAAAGGGAATCACCTACCCACTAGTAATTGCTTGTCTTTTCGCTCTTCAACGTGAGTCGGTTTTCTCCGCCGTTGGATCTACATCCAACGGTTCAGTGTCTTTTACTTTTTACCAACTGACACTTTTGTTTACCTGCTCATTCTTTTTCTAAATGGGAGCATAGCCTCAGCCCGTATCGTGATAATGCACGCAGCCGTTTATATTAAAATAAAAAGGCAACAAAGTATCATGTTAACTGTTGCTACAACTCAAGACTCGACCAAAGTGGCGACATGAATCAAAGAACGATCAAAAGGAAGCTAAGACTACACATATTGCAGTCCTCTACCATGCTGTCAGCCATCCCGATTGAAAATAGTCTAAACAACCGTATCAAGTAAGCACATCCGGTATTTGTAAGACCATGTTGCTCCAATAGAGAGAAAAAAAAACCACACGTAAATCCAATATGTAGCGTGATGTCCAACCTGTAAAGTGAGCATCTCTGATTTTCTTAAAAACAATATTATTCCGACAATTTCAAATAGTAAAAAAAAACACAAGTACCTACAAGATTTAGTGTTTTTAACAACCCATCAAGCAAGCGCTGCCAGCACGAACGTCTTTGCAATGACACGACAAAATGGTGCTTGGGTAACGTGATTCCTTTCGGCGTGCAGCATGACATGCGATCAAACGAGCATCATCATGTCTCATTGAGGGGGGGGGGGGCTTGTCCACCCTGAGTGCCACATAATTCCGGTTAGAAAATTATAGATAAAATGTAACCAAGTACGAAATTTGTTTCGTGGAACGTTGTTGTACTTCTATGACCCTTTTTTTAGGTAAAATCTGTCGGAATTTATACTGTAAATACTTGTATTATTTGGTTTATGTACTGCCTCTCTCAAATTAAGTGTCATAAAGATGGACAAAGTGGATATATCTAACACTAAATTATGTATATATACATCCATTTTTTATCCATCTTTGTGACACTTAATTTGACGAGAGAGTATGTACATACGAGCGGACATAATAGGATAATTGTAGGAAGTTATCACTCAGTGCTTGGAGTTGGTGGTACTGCTTTCTAATTGCC